>CM040396.1:49301922-49350637 GCA_022702515.1 Ilyophis sp. 1 JC-2022
CGTAGTAGGTCGTGTAGCGTCCTATTGAAGCGCTCACATTGTGCATTCCTGGTAGGATGGTGAGGTGTGGTTCTGCTCTTCTTCACTCCATACAGTTTGCAAAGTTCAGCTATAACCTCACTCTCAAAATTCCGGCCTTGGTCCGCGTGTAGCCGCTCTGGCACTCCGTATTTCATGAACCATTCCCTCAAGAGCACCTTTGCAGTAGTGTCGGCCTTTTGATCACGGGTAGGAAAAGCTTGTGTGAACTTGGTAAACACATCAGTAACGACCAGAACATTTTCACGCCCATCGGTTGCGGACTCAAGCACAGTGAAATCTACAGCAACGACTTCCAGCGGTCTTGAAGCAAGGAACGACTTCATGGGAGGGTGAATCTTGGGCTGAGGCATCTTAGTGAGAACGCAACGCTGACACTTCTTGACCCACTGTTCCACATCCTCATGCATTCCCACCCAGAAGCATCTGCCTCTCAGCAACTGTAACGTACGCTCTAGGCCCTGGTGGCCCATGGAATCATGTACACTCTCCAGCACTTGATTCTTCAAGCAGGAGGGCAACAGAAGCTGAACATGTTCCCCTTGTTTCACATTCTCAACCACCCGAAACAGTAGCCCACTACGCTCCTGGATATGGTTCCAATGCTTTACCAATGACAGAACAGGTTTAGACAGAGCTTTCCTTTCCCTGCCGTTAGGCTTTCTGTTCTGATCCCAAAAGGTTCTGAATACACTCAGCACTGGGTCCTGCTGCTGGAAAACACGCAACTCATCCTTGGAGTAACCTGGCAGTGTTGGTGTGTTCCCTTGAGTCAAACCACTAGCAACACTAGGGTCAGCTTCCATGGCTCTGATTTGTCTAACCTTGCAGCTTTCAAGTCCAGCCGTAACCAGCACTGGGTCCAAAGCAGTCCCACGATTGACCACACTGCAAATAGCCACACACCCATCAAACTCAGCATCCTCAGACACAGGTTCAGGCTCCCCTGCAAATGTCTGCCTAGAGAGAGTATCTGCCGCGGCATTGCTCCGGCCCGGGCGGTACTGTACGTCAAAATCAAACACGGACAACTGTGCAACCCATCTCTGTTCGATGGCTCCAAATCTCGCTGTCTTGAGATGGCACAGAGGATTGTTGTCGGTTATCACGGTGAATTTGGAACCCAGCAGGTATCCGCGAAACTTTTCTGCTACTGCCCATTTGAGTGCAAGTAGTTCCAGTTTCATGCTACTGTAGTTCCTGTCATTCTTTTCAGCATTTCTCAAGCGTCTACTGGCATATGCTATCACTCGCTTGGTATCTCCTTGCTGTTGACACAGGACAGCACCTAGGCCATGACTGCTGGCATCCGTCTCTACGATAAAAGGCTGGGTAAAATCAGCAAAGCCAAGTAGGGGTGCACTGGTTAGCTTCTCCTTGAGTGTGTCAAAGGCTGTCTGACATTCTTCAGTCCACAGTTGACTAAGCATGTGATTCATTTTGCTAGGACTCCCTGCATTTAGACACATATTCACTACATCATGAAGCGGGCCTGCTACCTTTGAGAAACATGAAATGAACCTTCTGTAGTAACTACTGAGACCAAGGAAGGATCTTAAGTCCCTAACAGTAGATGGTACTGGCCATTGCTTGACCGCAGAGATCTTCTCTGGATCGGTCCCTATGCCGTTGGCAGATATCTGATGCCCCAAGAATTTTACTTCTTGTTGGAGGAAGTGACATTTTTCTAACTTCACCTTAAGACCGGTCTCTCTGAGTCGTTTCAGTACGATGTCAAGCCTCTCCAAATGGTCACGGAATGTCTGAGAGTATACTAAGATATCATCTAAGTATACAAGCAAAATCTGAAAGACTAAGTCATTCATGGTGGCCTGCATTAATCTTTGGAAAGTCGCCGGTCCATTGCAGACTCCAAAGGGCATCCTAAGATATTCGTGTAGGCCAAACGGTGTTGAAAAGGCTGTTTTATGCCTATCACGTTCATCTACTGCCACCTGGTGGTAACCACTTGCAAGATCAATAGTCGAAAAGAACTGCGCTCCTTGAAGGGCGTCAAAGCTCTCATCTATGCGCGGTAAAGGAAACGCGTCTTTTTTTGTCTTCTGGTTTAGTCTCCGATAATCTACACACAGTCTTATACTGCGGTCTGCCTTTCGCACCAACACCACAGGGGATGCATACGCACTATTGCTCTCTTGTATGACACCTTTCTTTAGTAGCTTAGATATGTGCTCTTTGACTTCACTGTACTGGTTCGGTGGAATGCGACGGTACGGCTGTGTGACAGGCTCGTCATCAACCAGGTGAATTTCATGCCTGACCTTATCGGTGTAACCAAGATCTTCATCTTCCACCGCAAAGACATCTATATGTTTAGTCAGTAAGGCTCTCAACTGTGTCTGCTGTTCATCACTTCCACCAATGTCAAGCTTGTCCAAGATTGACTGAAGGCTACTGTGAGCGTGCTCCTCTTTTACATCAATGGTCACTTGTTCAAGGCTGGCTGTAATGCGCTGAAATCTCACTTCACACTGGTCATCATCCACAGACTCTACCTTTGACAGGATACCCAGCCGGGTCCTAGGTGAGAGCCACAAGTCTTCTTGTGAGAGGTTTAACACCTGCACAGGTACTGTATGACTACGAGAATCGATGAGCGTGGGGATGACTACAAGACCCTCAGGTAACGGCGTGTTTACTGGCTCGAGCAACATCTGGGTGTCCTCACAAGCATCTTTAGTGGACCTCTTCACCATGATGGTGACTACAGATTCGGCAGGTATGTGCACAGGGTCTTTGCCAGCAACTCGGACAATAACTTTCTTGTTGACAGTACACTTCTGTATTTTCTGAAATGCGCCCCTCCAATCAGAATCCAATTTTCCTCCTAGGGTAGTGTCGAATTCAGCATGAACTAGCTGTCTGCATTGACTGATGATATTCATGCCCACAATGCCTGGCACAGACTGGTCGGCACTCTGGGGGTCTTTCACAACCAGGAAACCACAACTGGGGATTTTCATGCCCATCGTCTCAACTTCTAGTTCCAAGTAACCAAGATAGGGTATCTCAAGGCCATTCGCAGCGGTCAACCTGAGCCAGCCCGCGGTAGACAACATATCCTCGTCCTCTCCACCTAAGTGTTCTCTAAAGAATTGCTCCGTAATGGTGCTCACTTGACTACCCGTATCCAACAGGCATGGGGCCGTAACACCACCAATCCTAATCTCAACAACTGGACATGCTCCTACAGCTCGTTGCAGTAACTGGTCAGGAGAAGGCTGTACCTTTTCTGAGTCTACGGTGTTCCCCCTAATTGCCCGACTCACAACAACCGGGGGGTGCCGTTTCCCGGCGCGTTGGAGGAAGAGGCTTCTGGTGCGCGTGCACTACGCTTCTGTGGGCAATCTTTTGCAATATGCCCCGCATTCTGACACTTGAAACAGATTGGTTGTCCATCCTCTGTGAACTTTGGCTGAGACCTAGGTCTAGTTGTGGTTACACTAGTACCCATTCTCTGAACAGCAAGATCCTTCACTGCTTGGGTTAACTCACTAATGGCTTTCCCCTGCTCTGCAACCACTTTAAGGACATCATCTAGAGTAGGTGAGTTCTGTTTGTGCGCTTGGAGAGCTGCACATTGTGCTTGGCTACTGCTACTCTTTGACTTGGAGGTCTTTACATTTACTGAAGACTCTTCCATAGTCCACAGGTAAGCCTCCTCCCGCACTTCTATCATGGAGGACTCAGGGTTGTCTCTGACATATTTACGGAGTTCTCTCTTAAGAGAAAGATCCCTGACTCCCTCTATGAACTGGTCTCTTAGCACCACCTTCTCATTAGCTACCGCAGTAGAGTCACGTCTCAGTACAGAGCTCAGAGCTTTTAACAGGGCATGTGAAAACTCCCGTAAGTCTTCACCTTCACTTTGCCTATGGCTATAGAAACTATGCAACAGTTGAGGTACAGTACGCTTGTCTCTGAATGCTTCTCTGAGGTTGTCGAACAGATCCCTAACCTGGTCAGTGTTAGTATCACAACGCAACTGTACTTCTTGTAGAGCTGCACCTCTAAGAAGGGTCATCACAAAGTCAAACTGATCATGATCAGACTGGTTCCTAGCCCTAAGCACACGTTCAACTTCTTCAATGAAATCATCAATAGATCTGCCATCTTTCTCAAAATCACCACTAAATGGGGAAACGTGTCGTTCTCTTGGAACATAGACAAATGACCTATTACTCAGTGCGGCGATAGTCGCCATGGCGTCTGCCTGTTTCTCACTTAATTCTCTAAGTTGTGCTTGAACATCAATCTCACCTTGTACATCTGGTACCTCACCTTGTACATCTGGTACCTCAACTGGTTCTGGGTCCGACATCTTTCAAGAGTTCAGTCTCTCCTATACACTTGGAAACAGATAACAGTCTTGCAGCAGTCTTCCAACAGCAGCAGAAACAATGTCACTGATACAGTCTCTCTGGGTCTCCGGTCGGCTCTCTCAAGTCCCTTGACGATCTTGTCACCACGATCTGGTCACCACTCCAGGCTCTCCGACGATCTGGTCACCACTCCATGCTCTTTTCTTTGTCCTCACCGGGATTGCCAAGCTGCTCTTCACCACTACCCTATTTTGTATTGCACTTTATACTGCATGCCAAAATCAAAAAATCCTTGCAACTAGCTTAGAATACCCCACTTCTGGTACCAATATTTGTAGCCTGGGAAAATACACACAGGACAACAAAACTAAAGTTTTAGGGTATTTTTATTCTATATGATCTATTTGAGATAGCAGGACCTTTATAGTAGGCAAAACAAAACAAACTCTTCTTCTTTCAAGAGTGTACACAAAACTCTGTCTCTCATAGGGGCAGTCCCTATGCTCAGTTTACAGTGCAACCTTATATGCAGTATAAAAATAAAAGAATCCAATACAAAAAGAAAACCCAAAATAAAATACGTCAGAAATAAAATGCAATGCAGAACAAATACGGTAGTGGCAATTCTCTGAAGGTAAAAACAAAAACACCATTAACATGAATCCCACAAACCCTGTACTCTTTAATATCATAACATAAGTTATTTTCTGATAACTGTATTGTCTACTCCCTCTCTCACACGTGCACTAACTCCAGGACACGCGTCAGCTTAACCTTGGAATTCTCCTTGCACAGACTAAAAACAGGGGTGGAACGTTTGCATCATTCTCTTTACAGAAATTAAAATCAAACTTCCTATGTACAATGAAACAAAATGAGTAATAAACAAATGGATAGATTAAATGCCTTACAGCTAATCAAAACGAGTGCAATCAGAATGCATAGGCCACAAACCTGCTAGCTACTCCATTGAAGAACTCCTGTGCACATGCGACCAATATCTGGCACCATTCGTCACTATACACATCAAAATATGCAGCATCCGTCAGTCAAACAGTCTTAAACATATACATCGATATTTGTACACAGTCTTAAACATATACATCGATATTTGTACAACCATATTTTACACTTTACATCGATGTTATTGAAACATTATTCACCTGTTTAACACGCAGCCATCCAGCTACTCTACAGTGGAATTCGCGCAAAATACCACTTGCGTTCCTTCACTTCCCCTTAAGCACTGACGTCACCTCACGGCCTTAAAGGCACACACACCCTGTAAATAGGCCAGCAGCATAGACAGAAAAAGGGGACATAAAACTACTACCTGGTTACACTTATAGTAAAAAAAAAAAAAAGATAATAATGTATTTAGTAAACTGTTCGTTTTTTGACGGTGTCGAATTGCCTAGCTAGCTAAATTAGGGCTTAGCTAGCTAGTTTATGCCTTAAAGCAACACGCCAACTTTTTTATTTGAAGATGATGGATACCCTTCTCCTCTTTTTGCGTGCAGGAGGAAGCATAGAGACCCGCACCGTTAGCCTAGCTTAGCCGCAATCACTGGAAGAGGGTTAGTCCTGTTAGCCTAGCTCCCTCAAAAGTGACGAAATACATTTTCCAACAACCATTTGCCATCTTCCCAAAAAGTTGGCGTATTTATTTAAGGTTACTCTGCAGCATAGAGAGTGTTAGCTAACTATAGTTAGAGTTATCGTAGCGAAGCAAACTAGTGGCTTGGAAACACCAACCAGTTTAATAGAGCTCACAGTCTTCCTTGAGCCATATAGGGAGGTGTTCCACGAGATGTTTAAACTTAGCAAAATTGCCCTTGCATTACCTGTGAGCACTGCAGCATGTGAGCGCAGTTTTTCTGTGCTAAAGTTAATCAAGACTGTCTTGAGCAATACAATGAGTGACGAGCGATTGAGCAATTTGGGGGTGTTAAGTATAGAGTCAAGTAGGGCTAGGGCCATAAATCTTGATGAATTTGTGGATGTGTTTGCCAAAAGACACAGGAACAGGCGAATAAAGCTGTATTGAAAATGTGTAGCCTAATAAAGCAGGGATATGAATAGGTTGTGAGTAGGCTATAGTAAAATGTATATTGTTGTCCATGATTATGCTTTTTTGTTTTGTTTTTCATTTTTGGACATACATAATAAAATATTTTTGTTTACAAAAAGACACAGCAACAGCGGAATAAAGCTGTATTGAAAAGAATTGGAGGCCTCTGTGTGGTGTTTTTAAACTTCCCAGTATATGTTTGGTTCCTTACAATCAATGTACTCCTTCAAATTAAAGCTGTATATTTGTCTTTTTAAGGAAAAGGACAACTAGCCTATTTGAAGAACAATGAATCGCCTAACACATGTATACAAATACAAAACACATTAAAACAGGATTGTTGTGGGACTCAAAATGTTAACTGTACCGGTATTAGTCTGTGCACATCAGATAATTAGGAACATTAACTGTAAAATAAGAAACCAAAGTATATCACTATGCGATTCCTTAACTCTCATATTGACATAGTTTTCAACTAGCCTATATACTCCAACAACATAATAGAATTCCTGAAATTCAGTTATGGGTTTTGGTGTGCCACCCCAAGATTTTCAGTGCCCCCCCACCCCCTGGCCCCCCCTATGAAAAATTTCTGGGGGCGCCACTGCGTCAAGGAACAAATAACGTGAGGAGAGCTTTAAATTTACAGTCAATAGCGGCAAGGGACAAACAACACTCAATGCTTCTCAGCTTAGATGCTAAGAAAGCATTCGATAGAGTTGACAGATTATTTCTTGTGCAAACATTGATAGAAATGGGCTTTGGAGGAGAAATTCTTGCCTGGATTAACATGCTCTATAAAGACCCTAAGTCAAAGGTCAGAGTTAATGGTGACTGTTCAGATTTTTTTAAGGTGGAGAGGGGCGTGAGGCATGGAGACTCATTGTCACCCATCCTCTTCGCACTTAGTATTGAACCTCTAGTGGAAGCTATATGCCAAAACATACATATTCAAGGAATAGTGGATGAAGGAGGGTCAACTCATAAAATAGCTCTGTTTGCGGATGACATTTTGCTTTTTATTAAAAACCCACTTCTTTCCATCTCAGCACTTGACATGCTTGCACAAATATGGCTCAATCTCAGGATATTAAATGAATGAAAACAAATCAGAAGCACTGATGATATATGGGATTTGGTGTTATGTTCTGAGATTCTGTCTGTCTGTTTTGTATTTTTTACTTGTTTATTTTTTCTGATTATTTGTGGTTTCACTGTTCTGTGTTTTGTATTGCTGTCACTCCCTGTCTTTGTCACACTTTTCGGGAGTCTGTGGGGATTTCGGTTTTCTCTGCATTTCCTCTGTCATGCGCCTCCTTCATTAGTAATTACATTTCATTGTAAATAATACTAATTAACTAACAACCACTAACATCTTAGAATTAGTGTCTACTAATGACTAACTTGTATATCATACTAATCTAGTAACACCATAGAATCAGGGTTTTCTACTAATCTACTAACATCATCTTCTTTCCTCACTGCACCTGTCTCTCTTTCTGCCTGTTCTATCACTAATTCTTTCATTGGTTCCTCTATTAACTACAGCTGACTCTCGTTTCCGCTTTCCATTCTCTAATTGTATGCACTTGCCTACTACCCAGTTCATGTTCAAGTCTGTGTTATGTTTAAATCCGGTCCGCGTATTATGTGTTCCTTCGTTATTTTATTATCTGCTCTCCTCATTGTTTTATTACGTGCACCTGTCTGTCATTTGCCCTTTCCGGTTCCTCACACCTGATCCTCATTGTTTCTGGTCTCCCTCAGTGTATTTATACTTTGTGCTTTCAGTCCTTTGTTGCGAGTTCCTCACAATTTGTTATTCCAGCTTTTGCAGTAGATCTTCCAAGTTATCTGTTAGTATCATTCCGAGTTGTCAGTTAGTGTTATTCTGTTTCTGAGTTTTTTGTGTTATCCCTCAAGCTTTTTCCTGTTGGTTTTTTGTTTTTTGTTTGTTTGTTGCTGTCTTTTTGTTTTCTCTTGTTTCCCATTACGCCTTCCTAGTTTCGACCTGTGTTCTCGCGACCCTGATTTTTGGACTTAATTAAACAAATAAAAAGTGAAATGACACGATGGGAGGTCCTTCCCCTCGTCGAGACGGTGAAAGTGACTTTTTTTTCTATTTCAATCCCTACCGAAAGGGATAGGGTACCCATATCCACCTTTGATATGTTAAATAAACTAATTTCTAAATTTATCTGGCAGAAGAAGAGACCTAGAATAAGACTTAAAACCCTTCTCTTGCCAAAAGATAAGGGAGGCCTGGGCCTGCCAAATTTCAAACTTTATTATTGGGCTGCACAGTTGAATGCAATAGTGGCATGGATTAGAAATGACCAAGAGACAGGATGGGCCCAGATAGAGCAGAGTACAGCTAAGGATATATCTCTATCAGTACTGCCTTTTATTAGCATAAAGTCCGTCAATAAAATAAAAATTTAATATGAATGGATTAAACACACTTTGAAGGTTTGGACAACAGTCAAAAAAATGATGGGGGGACCAGGGTCAATTTCAAGAGCAATGCCAATAGTGGGCAATATAGAATTCCTCACTTCCACATGGGATAGTGGGTTTAGAAGATGGTCCGATAAAGGTCTTAGCACAATTAATCAATTATTTAACGGAACAGAACTTAAAACTTTTCGCTTCCATCAAACGATTTGTATAGGTACCTCCAAATAAGGCACTATATCATGAGTCATAAAGAAAGGGAGATGGTCAGAAAAAACCCAAATAAAATAGAAGACTACTTTATTAGTATTGCAGAAAAAAACTTTCCAACTAAAAAACATGTCTAATATATATAAAAGGCTTATAAATGACATCACACAAAATACCTGGAACATCAAGGCAAAATGGGTATTGGAATTAAATATTATAATTGAAGATAATGTATGGGAAGACATGTGTGCAAGTTGTCATAAAGGAATCAATAGTCAACTGTGGAAAGAATTTGACTGGAAATCAAAAATCAGGTATTTTAATACACCTCTCATTATTTCTTCATATGTGAAAGGGCCTTCTGTGGCATTATGTTGGAGAAAATGTGGAAAAATAGGAGACCACACACACATCTTTTGGGATTGTCCAATAATTCAAAGATTCTGGAAAAGTGTTAAAGAAATTGACAACATTTTTAGAGGTGGATGTCCCCCCAGATCCATTGTTATTTTTGTTAGGAGTTATACCTAAAGATATATATAGCACAGATAAGAGGTATATACTACGAATACTTGTATTGACCACCAATAAGATGATAATTGAACTGGAAGGATACAAAACCACCAACCATACCTCAGTGGGTGCAGAGACTGAAACAGATTTACACAATGGAACGAATGTCTGCAAGTCAGCAACTGAAAATTGATATTTTTATACAAAGGTGGACTTGTGTTACGTTATATCTTGGTGTCAAATAAAACGAGACGGGTTGTTAAAAAATGTGTTATTATAATGGAATGCCATCGAAAATGCCATTGGTACTGTAGGTTCCTCTGTAACTGACTCCCTTTAGCTGCAAATGCCACCCCTTCTGTAAATGTTTTTTTTAAAATGATTTTATTGTATTTTTATTCATTATTAATTATTATTATTAAATCTTTATAGGGGTCCTATGTCAAGAAATGTTTTGTTATGTAAAATAATGCAAAAAATAAATAAAAAAAGTTTTAAAAAAAACGAATGGACGAAATGGAGTCGGTTTTCGACCATAATATTTCGGCTAGACGGTTTATCACCCTCGCCAGGATAGCGAGACTGTGGCCGAATTCGCAATTAAAAATTTGAGCGCTGGCAGATAGTCGCTCCTGTGTTATGGGACATTTAAGTGGAGGTGCAACAGGCGTTGCTATGTAATCCAAGCCCGGGTAGGGCTCCCGTCAATTGCCTTTTTGTACCTCCCAAAGTGAGGCCTCGGGTCCTCAAGTGGGGTCATTCGTCACGGTTTGTGGCGCATCCGGGTACCCACCGTAACAAGGAATTCATTTTCAAACGATTCTGGTGGCCTGGTATGAAGAAGGACATGTGCAAAGTTTTTGCTGCTTGTTCTGTTTGCGCTCGCAGCAAGGGTTCTCGACTCCCACCCTTAGGCTTGTTACGGCCGTTACCCGTGCTTAGTCGTCCTTGGAGCCATTTCGCATTGGACTTTGTAACCGGGTTGCCCGATTCGCAAGGTAATACGGTTATTTTAGTTGTAGTGGATAGGTTTTCCAAGGTGGCCCATTTTATCGCCCTGGCCAAATTACCATCTGCACCGGAGACCGCTCAGTTGGTCATCAGCCACGTGTTCCGCGTGCACAAATTACCGCAGAACATAGTGTCGGACCGTGGGCCCCAATTTGTCGCCAGGTTCTGCCGTTCTTTATGTGCCCAGCTGGGCTGTTAGTCTATCGTCCGGTTTCCATCCACAAACTAACGGGCAGACAGAGCGAACTAATCAGACTATGGAAAACACCCTTCACTGCTTAGCAGCTAATAATCCTACCTCGTGGAGTCGTTATCTCTCTTGGGCGGGGTATGCTCATAATACTCTGCGCAATGCCTCCACTGGCGTCTCTCCCTTCGAGGCCCACGTAGGTTATTTGCTGCCACTCTTTCCTGAACTTGAGAGGAATGTGGAGGTTCCCTCTGCTGGCTTTTTTGTTTGGAGGTGTAGTGCGGTGTGGCAACGAGTTCACACATCTCTGTTATGAGCGTCGGCGTCCCAAAAAGTTTCGGCCGACAAACACCATCAGCTCCCTCTTATCAGGTAGGTCAGCGAGTCTGGCTCTCGTCGCGAGATTTGCCTTTGAGGGTTGAGTCGCGTAAACTGGCTCCACGTTACATAGGACCATTTCAAATGATCCGTAGGATAAATCCTATAATGGTGTGTCTTCAATTGCCACGCTCTATGTGGATTCATCCTACTTTTCACGTTTCACGTTTGAAGCCGCTGCTGATCAGGCCGTTGTCGCCTGCTGAGAGACCCCCTCCTCCTCCTTGGATTGTGGAGGTTCAGTGTAGACTGTCCGCCGCATTTTAGCAGAGAGACGGGTAGGTAGGGGGTGGCAGTTTGGGATAGTGGATTGGGAGGGGTATGGTCCAGAAGAACGGTGTTTGGTTCCGGCCAGAGATATTGTGGATTCTAATCTAATTAAGGATTTCCACAGTAGTCTGAGGGATCGTCCTGTTATGGTTCTGTAGTGGTTTGTGGCTGTTTATTTTCTTTTGCGTTTCTCGTCCTGCTTTCCCGATTGTGAATCTATCAGATTTTTTCCATGTTCCGTTTCGGGGTTTGCCGTCCTCATTATTGTTTTCACCTAAACATTTTTATTTAGGTTCCTCACTTCTGGTTCTTCGCTGCTTGTTTGTCTGTCGACATTGCATTTGAGCCAGGTATAGCCAGGTACTAGCGACCTCCTGATATTAAACTTTGTTTATGTTCTCAGGTTTCTTTGGACTTTTGTTTTTGGGTTTACAGTCTTCCAGCTCTGAGCTAAGGTAGCTGAAGGTGTTCTTTTGTTTGCTAAATTTCCCGTTCTAGCTCATTGTGAGCTCAGGAAATTTAGTTGGTATTTCACTAGTTTACTAGTTCGCCCGTTTTAGTGGGTTGATTCTTGTTTTTTGGCTGTTAACCTTAAGGAATTAAGTTCCTGTTTTTTCTTTTTTCTTTAAAAAAAATTATGTTCTCACCCCTATTATTGGTTATCACGGTTGTGAGCTGACTTGTTCTGATACCCCCACCTTCACGTTTGAATTTCCGAACCATTATAAACCCATTACAGGTTCGTGGGTTTTTATTTTCTTTTCCGTTGCGGTTCTCGTCCTTATTTCCCGATTGTGAATCTCAAATTTTTTCCAAGTTTTGTTCCAGGGTTTGCTTTCCCTCATCGTTTTCACCTGTGCGTCTACCTGCGGGGTATTTAAGTTCCTCACTTCCATTTCCCCGGTGCTTCTTTGTCATTCGACATTGCATTGAGCCAGGTATAGCCAGGTACTAGCGACCTTGTGATATTAAATGATGTTTATGTTCATGGGGGACTTGCTATTGGCTTTTAGTTCAGGTATAGGTATACCTATATATACCTCTCACTGTAACAGTTATATCATCAGGATACTGCTTAGACTGATATTATTACCTGGAATTGGTATACTTTTTATTTCTTTATCACTTTTAACTAAAGCAGCTAACGGTTCTGCCACAAGCGTATACAGAATCGCAGACAGCGGACATCCTTTTCTGACCGACCTTTCCAATGGAAAGGAGTCTGTCAGCACTCCGTTACATTTAATGCAACTCCTGGCCTTACTATACAACAGCTTTATCCATGACACTATCCGGGACCCGAAAGAAAACGTCTAAAAGTTTTAATTAATAACTCATGCTCCACTCTATCAAAAGCTTTGTTAAGATCTAAACATAAAACAACACCCCCTTCCCCATCCTTTTCCATATGATCCACAACATCTCTAATTGTGCAAATCGTATCAGTTATGTCCCTCCCTGGAATACTATATGTCTGCGTTGGTGATATTAATTTACCTAAGACCTTCTTTATCCTATTTGCTAAAACTTTTGTCAATAGTTTGTAATCTTGATTTAAAAAACCTCACCAATTTTTTCCATAAAACTAAATAAATTTTCAACAAAATCAAAACAAAATAGGTGCGAGAATATCTGCAAACACTTTATGAAACTCACTTGTGAGACCATCAGAACCCGGACTCTTATTAGAACGACTGCTCTTAATCGCATCTTTAATCTCATTTAATAAGAAATCATCATCACACATTCCCTTCTCATCTGCAGATATCCTTGCATCCACCTTTGACAATTGTCCATACAGACCTGATCTTTTTGAATAGATTTTTATAAAACAATTGAACCCTTTCCAAAATATCAACAAAATCCGACACCTTTTCCACATTTTCCTTTTCTAATTCATGAATGTAATTTCTCTTTTGATTCCTTTTTTCTATACCAAGAAAGAAAGATGTACACGTCTCTCCTTCAACAGCGTATCTAGCGCTACTCCTCACTATCGCAACTAAACATTTTGATTTCACAAATTAATTTCATTCAGCTTGTATTTTTAAATAATTTTGAACACTATAATTAAAATGTTTTATTTTAAAAGTTAATCTAAAACTCTACTTTGTAACATCATCTCTTTCTGATTTCTTTTGAAATTCTGTTGCTCTGCATATCTAATGCTCCTCTTTTTTATTTCATCTTTTAAGCTCTCCCACCATGTACATATATTTTCTTTATACATCTTATTATTTATTTTATTTATGTACTGTTCTTCTTTTAAAAGGCTTTCATTAAGGCACCACACATCTCCATTCTTTCCTCCTTTCCCACTATTAATTTTAAAAACCATTGTAGCATGATCACACAGACAATTTATACTCAACGTTACTTATAAATTTAATAATTTCATTTTTTACCAGACATAGATCTATCATACTGTGTTGACATTTTGTGTTAATTTAAGACATTTAAAAACTTAATTGTAACATTTATGTCATTTCTTTAAGAGAAACTTTATTTTGACAGACACGTCTTACAGAAGTACTTTTATTTTGAAAAGTGTAACTGCGATGAGGAAAAGCAGGAAGACATTACACCTCGTGTTTGCTAGTGTTCAGCTCTGTTAATCTACCTACCAACACTAAGGAGGCAATGCCGTGAGTTCATAATTTATGTTACATAAATAAGTTAATGTTGCTACAATATTTCGTTGATAAATAACATGGTTATTTTGCATTGAAAAAAAACGATTTATTTTACAAGCTATTTACATTGAAAAACGATTTATTTTACAAGCTATTTACATTGAAAGGAGGACAGGACAGCATGTGATATTGTTCTGTTCATGTTTATTTCAGTTTTTACTCCATGTCCTTGTACTAAATGAAGAGCCTACAGTAAATGGTCAACCTTACTACACGTCTCTGTCATTCTTGGAGTGGAGTTTAGCTCGCTGTTGAGCTGAAGTAAACGCACACTTTAGTAGGAACAGCACAAAGGCATACATCAACTGGTGTTGAAAGTGAAGAGAGATGGCAGAAAAGCACAGCGATACATCTTCAACATCAAGCAGGAAAAGCTCACGGACCTCCGGTTCGTCGGTCAGCGCAACGGCACGTGCCCGTGCCAGAGCGGAGGCAGCTAAGGTAAGAGCAGCATATGCTAACGAAGGAGCTCGACTAAAGATTGAAAAGGCTGCTATGCAAGCAGATCTACAACTAGCCACAGCTAAATTCGACGCCGAAATGGAAGTACTCTCCTGCAAGCGTGAAGCAGATGCAGCAGTTGCAGAGGCTACAGCCTTGGAGGCTGCTGAAGTCTTAGGAGACCTTAAAGTGCTGGACGCTGTCTCAGAAGAGGATAAAATGGAACGCACAAGTGAGTTTGTTAAATCACAAATAGAACACTCATGTAAAAGTCAGCCAGCCACACCTGTTGTTTCACCGCAAGCCTGTGATGATATTAACTATCCAACACAGCAGTTACATGCTAACCCTGTTAGCAAACCTATATTATTCGGCCACCAAATCAAGGATACAAGCACACCATATCCTATTAAAGACGAACACAAGCCCCCCTACAGAGAACATGATTATCGACGACATTCGAGCAGGGCTTACTCCAAATTAAACGTTTCGGCCCAGCCTTACACTCCTCGAGGCACACCAGCAGCTAACATCAATCCGACCACCACCGAACCACTAGCTAATCTCCTAGCCCGACGAGACTTGGTGAGCTCTAGCCTATATCAGTTTGACGACAGGCCTGAAAACTACCGTGCTTGGCACTCATCTTACACCAATGCTACAAGAGGCGTAGGCCTCACAGCAACGGAGGAATTGGACTTAATGACAAGATGGCTTGGTAAGGAGTCTGGCGAACACGTCAAACGAATGCGCTCCGTGCATGTAAATAACCCAGCAGCAGCTCTTCAAAAGGCATGGGAACGACTCTGTGACTGTTATGCAGCTCCCGAAATATTAGAGAAATCACTTTTCAAGCGGCTGGACGATTTCCCAAGAGTGTCGGCGAAAGACCACAAAAAGCTACAAGAACTAGGCGACCTGCTCATGGAGCTCCAGGGTGCAAAGGAGGATGGCTACCTCCTGGGTTTGTCATATTTGGACACTGCACGGGGCATAAACCCCATCGTCGAGAGGCTACCTTATGGCCTTCAAGAAAAATGGGTGTCCACCGGCTCCAGGTGGAAGGAGGATAATGATGGCCGTTTCCCACCATTCGAATATGTCACCAGTTTTGTCTACTATGAAGCAAGAAAGCATAACGATCCAAGCTTTGTTCTTCACAGCAGTGGCGCTGCACCTGCAATACAAGACAGACCTACCTTTAAAAGTCACGGCTCCAGGAATCCAATCTCGGTTCACAAAACCGACTTCTCTTCGGCAGACCAAGATGCAGATGCAGCGAAAAGCGACAATGACCCAGGTAAAACATGCCCAATCCACAACAAATCACACCCGCTTAAGAAGTGCAGGACATTCAGAAACAAAACACTCTTTGATAGGAGGGCCTTTCTCAAGGAGAAGGGAATATGTTTCAAGTGTATAGCCTCAACCACTCATCTAGCAAAGGACTGCAAAAAATCAGTAAAGTGTGCTGAGTGTGACAGCAGCTTTCATGAAACAGCCATGCATCCTGGGCCAGCGTTACAGATATTCAGGGCTTCTTCATCCTCAGCAGAGAATGGCGGGGAAGGGGAAGAAAACCATGCCAGCAAAAACATCGTCAGCTCCAGCTGCACAGAAGTATGTGGTCTGGGTCAAGTCGGCAGATCATGCTCCAAGATCTGTCTTGCAAAGCTGTACCCAAAGGGCTCTCAGGACAAAGCTGTCAACGCTTATGTAATACTAGATGACCAAAGTAATAGGTCGCTAGCAAGATCTGACTTCTTTAATCTGTTTAACATAAAGGCTGAACCATCTTCATACTACCTGAAAACATGTTCCGGCATGGTCGAAACATCTGGCAGGAAAGCCGGAGGGTTTCAGTTCGAGTCGCTGGATGGCAAACTTAGCATCCCCCTACCACCACTCATCGAGTGTAACGAGATTATCAACAACAGGTCTGAAATCCCGACACCAAGTGCAGCCTTGCACCACCCACACCTGAGGAAGGTAGCAGAATACATCCCAGAGCTAGACCCTCAAGCGGAGATCCTACTGTTACTTGACAGAGATGTCATAAGAGTGCACAAAGTAAGACAACAAGTCAGCGGGCCGCACAATGTCCCCTTCGCCCAACGTCTGGACTTAGGCTGGGTACTGATAGGAGACGTGTGCCTGGGCAACGCGCACAAGCCGACGGTCACAACATTCAAGACCAACGTGTTAGAGAATGGCCGACCTTCATTCCTCCAACCATGCACAAGCTTCATGCACGTTAAAGAAAAAATCTGTCAAAGCGGGGAGTCACATGACAGTCTCTCCAGGTCCAGCAATGTTACAGAGAAGACGCTAGGACAAACAATATTCAACAGAACTGAATCAGACAATAAGCCTGCTCCATTCATCGAAGACACAATCTTCACGAGAATAATGGACAAGGAAGTCTATAGGGATGAAGCTAAAAGCTGGATTTCTCCGCTGCCCTTTAGAGAGCCATGCCAACGCTTACCTAATAACAGGGAGCAAGCAGCCAGTCGCTTCACGTCTCTCCAGCGAACTCTGAAAAGGAAATCAGAAATGCATGATCAATATGTTACCTTCATGGGTAAGATCTTCAAGAATCACCACGCCGAGGTGGCTCCGCCGTTGGGAAAAGATGAGGAATGCTGGTATCTGCCGACGTTTGGAGTGTACCATCCTCAAAAGCCCGAGCAGATCCGCGTGGTTTTTGACTCCAGCGCACAGTACTCCAATGTCTCTCTCAACGACGTGCTCCTCACAGGGCCCGACCTGAACAACTCTCTCCTCTGTGTTCTGATTCGGTTCCGCAAGGAACGGGTCGCTGTAATGGCGGATATACAACAGATGTTCCACTGTTTCCAGGTTAGAGAGGACCACAGGAACTTCCTACGTTTCCTGTGGTACAAAGACAACGACACAACTAAAGCAGTGATCGAGTACAGGATGAGAGTCCACGTTTTCGGCAACAGCCCGTCTCCTGCCGTGGCTATCTATGGACTTAGAAGAGCCACCAGAGAGGGTGCACAAAAACATGGAGCCGACACTGTCCAGTTCGTAGAAAGACATTTCTACGTTGATGACGGACTCCTGTCTGTACCAACCGACGCTGAAGCCATTGACCTGCTAAAGCGGACACAAGCCTCGCTTGCTGAATCAAATCTCCGTCTCCACAAGTTTGCCTCAAACAGCCAAGCCGTTATGGAGGCTTTCGCACCTGAAGACTGCGCTAAAGCTGTGAAGGACTTCGACTTCAGTGGTGAAGCCATACCTACCCAACGTAGTCTAGGGCTCTTATGGGAGATAACTACAGACACATTCACCTTTGCTGTGTCTACAGCAAACAAGCCATTCACCCGCCGTGGAGTGCTCTCCACGGTGAACAGTGTTTTTGACCCCTTGGGTTTGCTGGCTCCGGTCACAATCCAAGGAAGAGCTCTCCTCCGAGAACTTACTGCTGACCAGTCTGACTGGGACACACCGATTCCTGCTGAGAAGCTAACTAAGTGGGCAGCCTGGCGAGACATGCTCCAGGACCTGAAACACCTGCATGTGCCACGTACTTACACACAAACCTCCCTCATCAAAGCAGTACACACAGAGTTATGTGTGTTTTCCGATGCATCCACAAAGGCCATCGGTGCGGTGGCATACCTCAAAGCAACGCAACTAGATGGTCAAGTTGACATAGGCTTTGTGATGGGAAAGGCAAAGTTAGCACCCCAGTCTGAGCCTACCATCCCGAGACTGGAGCTATGTGCCGCCGTCTTAGCTGTAGAGATGGCGGAGCTCATCCAAGATGAACTTGACGTCAAGCTGAACGAAACCAAGTTCTACTCCGACAGCAAAGTAGTCTTAGGCTACATATACAACGAGACTAAGAGATTCTACGTCTATGTCCACAACAGAGTGCAGCGAATCCGCCAGTCCACAAAACCAGCTCAATGGAACTATGTACGCACAGACGACAATCCAGCTGACCATGCATCTCGCTCAGTGCCTGCATCACGCCTGGGGCAGACAACATGGTTTACCGGACCTACCTTCTTGCGAAAACCACCTGTGGAAAAAACAGAAAAAGGTCAGTCATTCGAGTTGGTTGAACCTGAAAAGGACAACGAAATCCGTCCACAAGTCAAAACCTACGCCACACAGCTGAAAGAGAACGGTCTTACCAAACAAAGATTTCAGCGTTTCTCTACTTTCAGCTCTCTCGTAAGGGGTGTAGCACTCCTGGTCCACATTGTACGATCGTGCAAACAGAATAATGTCAGCGAATGCAAAGGGTGGCACAAATGTAACTCACCTCGCACACCGGACGAGCTGTCCCAAGCAGAAGATGTTGTCATCAGAGCTACACAACGAGCAGCCTTCCCAAAAGAATTTGCAGCCCTCCAACAAGGCGAACAAATCCCCAAGAGCAGCAGTCTTCAGCCGCTCAGTCCAATTCTCGAGGGTCATCTAATCTGCGTCGGAGGCCGGCTGAAGCATGCGCTCTTGAATGCGGGAGAAAAGAACCCAACAATCTTACCCAAAGATAGCCACGTCTCCTTACTGCTGGCAAGACACCATCACAACCAGGTGAAACACCAAGGCCGCCACCTGACGGAGGGAGCAGTAAGAGCTGCAGGCCTGTGGATCTTGGGTGGGAAGACACTGATCAACTCAGTAATACACAAATGTGTGACCTGCAGAAAGCTCCGCGGAAAACTCCAAGAGCAACGTATGGCAGACTTACCTCCAGAGCGCCTCCAAACCTGCCCCCCTTTTACCTACGTGGGGCTGGACGTCTTTGGGCCCTGGTCCGTTGTCACTAGACGCACACGAGGAGGACAAGCAGATAGCAAGCGGTGGGCAGTAATCTTCAGCTGCATGAGTTCGAGAGCTGTCCACATTGAAGTGATCGAGTCGCTGAACACATCAAGTTGCATCAACGCTCTTAGGCGCTTCTTCTCAATCAGAGGACCTGCAAAACAGCTGAGATCAGACTGCGGTACTAACTTTATAGGAGCCTGCAATGAGTTGGGTCTGAGCATAGACCAGAGCGACAGCAGCGTACAGAGGTTCCTTAGCCAAAGAGGGTGCTCTTGGGAGTTCAACCCCCCTCACAGCTCACACATGGGCGGCTCTTGGGAGCGTATGATCGGCATGGCTCGAAGGATCTTCGATTCCATGTTGCTCCAAGAGAACATCCACCTGACCCATGAAGTATTATGCACACTCATGGCCGAAGTGACAGGGATTATGAACTCAAGACCACTCATCCCCGTATCCACCGACCCAGACTCTCCATTCATTCTTTCGCCTTCTATGATCCTCACCCAGAAGGCTGCAGTCTCACCCCCTCTAGGAGACTTCACAGAAAAGGACCTCTACACCAAACAATGGAGACAAGTTCAAGCTCTGGCCAACCAGTTCTGGGCACGTTGGAGTCGCGAATATCTACCAACTTTGCAAAAAAGACAGAAGTGGACAGAGTCCAAAAGAAACCTTCAGGAAGGAGATGTCGTCTTGCTGAAGGACAATCAAGTTGCTCGCAACAACTGGCCGATGGCTAGGATCACCGCCACCTTCCCTGGAAAAGACGAAAGAGTTCGGAAGGTGGAAGTGAAGACCATGGACCAAGGTTGTGCTAAGACCTTCTGCAGACCGGTCACTGAATTAGTTCTGCTTCTACCAACAGAGGACTGATGTTCAGAACCCGCATAGTAATAAGATAGTGACCTCATTAAGGTCAAGCGGGGAGTGTGTTGACATTTTGTGTTAATTTAAGACATTTAAAAACTTAATTGTAACGTTTATGTCATTTCTTTAAGAGAAACTTTATTTTGACAGACACTTCTTACAGAAGTACTTTTATTTTGAAAAGTGTAACTGCGATGAGGAAAAGCAGGAAGACATTACACCTTGTGTTTGCTAGTGTTCAGCTCTGTTAATCTACCTACCAACACTAAGGAGGCAATGCCGTGAGTTCATAATTTATGTCACATAAATAAGTTAATGTTGCTACAATATTTCGTTGATAAATAACATGGTTATTTTGCATTGAAAAAAACCGATTTATTTTACAAGCTATTTACATTGAAAAACGATTTATTTTACAAGCTATTTACATTGAAAGGAGGACAGGACAGCATGTGATATTGTTCTGTTCATGTTTATTTCAGTTTTTACTCCATGTCCTTGTACTAAATGAAGAGCCTACAGTAAATGGTCAACCTTACTACACGTCTCTGTCATTCTTGGAGTGGAGTTTAGCTCGCTGTTGAGCTGAAGTAAACGCACACTTTAGTAGGAACAGCACACCTACTGTTTAAATTCCCTATCACAACCTGTCATCTTGAATATTCTCTTTTATTTGAATTTTCAATTCTCCACCTGTCAACCATATTTTCCTCTTCCATTATTTTCATGATCATTTTCCTAGAAGAGTCAGGCTTGAAGGCAGCACTGTTACGATCGGTGGGATATAGGGATCCAGAAGCAGGCGGGATGCAGAAAACCGAGGTTTAATGTTCGGCAAAGGTACAAAAACACAATCCAAAGGAAGGTCAAACAGGCAGAGGTCAAAAACAGGAAGGCACGGCAGAGGTACACAATCACAGTCCAGGAACAGGGTCTCGAGAACACGGGCAGAAGTCGAAAAACCAGGAGATCAAAGAGACACAAAACATAAAACGAAAAAACTAAACAAAGAAAACTCTGGGACAACCCAATACTAAAATACTAACTCACGAAACAAAAACTCAGAAAACAAACAGATAACAGACTCGGAAGACAACTCAAACAAGAAGTACTCGGACACAGATAAGCTAACTCGGGGGTGAAAAAACAGGCTTCAGACTCGCAACGAGGGACAAAGACAGCAGGTATAAAGGACAGGACAGCGGCGCAGACAGGACCGCTCAGGTGGACGGCGGCGCAGGAGCGACCGCTCAGGTGGACGGCGGCGCAGACAGGACCGCTCAGGAGGACGGCGGCGCAAACAGGACCGCTCAGGAGGACGGCGGCGCAGACAGGACCGCTCAGGTGGACGGCGGTGCAGACAGGACCGCTCAGGAGGACGGCGGCGCAGACAGGACCGCTCAGGTGGACAGCGGCGCAGACAGGACCGCTCAGGTGGATGGCGGCGACGGCTGCATCGCTCCGGGGGCCGGCGGCGACGGCTGCATCGCTCAGGGGGCCGGCGGCGACGGCTGCATCGCTCAGGGGGCCGGCGGAGACGGCTGCATCGCTCAGGGGGCCGGCGGCGACGGCTGCATCGCTCAGGGGGCCGGCGGCGACGGCTGCATCGCTCAGGGGGCCGGTGGCGACGGCTGCATCGCTCAGGACAGGAGGCTAGCGGGCTCGGCCGCTCAGGACAGGAGGCTAGCGGGCTCGGCCGCTCAGGACAGGAGGCTAGCGGGCTCGGCCGCTCAGGACAGGGGGCTAGCGGGCTCGGCCGCTCAGGACAGGGGGCTAGCGGGCTCGGCCGCTCAGGACAGGAGGCTAGCGGGCTCGGCCGCTCAGGACAGGAGGCTAGCGGGCTCGGCCGCTCAGGACAGGAGGCTAGCGGGCTCGGCCGCTCAGGACCGGAGGTTAGCGGGCTCGGCCGCTCAGGAAGCAGACTCCGCAATTTGAGAGGAGGCAGGGAACGGGACGGGACTGGTGGCGTGGAACAGGACCGGACTGGTGACGTGGAACAGGGCGGGCCAGGAGGCCCGGGACCGGAAGGGCCCGGAGGCACGGACCGGGGAGGGACAGGTGGCAAGGACCGGGGAGGGACAGGAGGCACGGGCCGTGACGGAACCGGAGAGCTGGAACGGGACGGGCCAGGAGACCTGGGTCCGGATGGAGCCGGAGGGCCGGGTCCGGATGGGACAGGGGACATGGACCGGGGCGGGACAGGAGGCATGGAGCGGGGCGGGACAGGAGGCATGGACCGGGGCGGGACAGGAGGCATGGACCGGGGCGGGACAGGAGGCATGGACCGGAGAGGGACAGGAGGGATGGAACGGGACAGGAGAGCTGGGACGGAATGGAACGGGACAGGAGAGCTGGGACGGAACGGGACAGGAGAGCTGGGACCGGACTGGACAGGACAGCTGGGACGGAACGGAACAGGAGAGCTGGGACGGGACGGAACAGGAGAGTTGGGACAAGACTGGATAGGTGAGCTGGGACAGAACGGGCCAGGAGAACTGGGGCGGGGCGGGACAGGAGGCGTGGGATGGGACCGGAGGCTTGGGCTGGGACGGAAAGACGATGGATCCTCCGTCAACGGGTGGCCGAGCCCGTCGACGGAGCCGGGAACCAGGACCCCATCGTTTCCTCCCGGGCCCATAGCCCCCCGGGCAGAAGGCAAGACGGGTACCATCAAAAGTTGATGGTTTCGGGTTGTGGCTAGGCTCAGAGCTGTCCTGATGGAGAGAGATAACTCCGAGCCTAATGGAGTGGGAGCTGGGTTGAGGAGTCTGGGGTGATGGGTGGTGGTCGGCATGACGGCGGGCAAACTCTGGGTTTTGCCCCCAGATCCCCATGAGGTATTCCTCATAGGAATCAGAGCCGAAGGGGTCGATCTCCATGTTGTAGATAGGCCTGCTGGGTCCCAGATGGCGAGTTCGTACTGTTACGATCGGTGGGATATAGGGATCCAGAAGCAGGCGGGATGCAGAAAACCGAGGTTTAATGTTCGGCAAAGGTACAAAAACACAATCCAAAGGAAGGTCAAACAGGCAGAGGTCAAAAACAGGAAGGCACGGCAGAGGTACACAATCACAGTCCAGGAACAGGGTCGCGAGAACACGGGCAGAAGTCGAAAAACCAGGAGATCAAAGAGACATAAAACGAAAAAACTAAACAAAGAAAACTCTGGGACAACCCAATACTAAAATACTAACTCACGAAACAAAAACTCGGAAAACAAACAGATAACAGACTCGGAAGACAACTCAAACAAGAAGTACTCGGACACAGATAAGCTAACTCGGAGGGGAAAAAACAGGCAACAGACTCACGCATATAAATTTTGTAAGACGAACTCGCAACGAGGGACAAAGACAGCAGGTATAAATGCATGTGTAGACAGGTGCAAACACTTAGCTTGAGAATAGCAGGAAATGGAAAACAGCTTGAGAGCTGAGACACGTAACGAGGCAATTAGTAAATCGTTAGTAAATTAGTTAACACGACAATGACTGGATACGTAAGGAAACACTAAACAGCTGTGGAAACGTGATGAGAACTAAATTGTTAGTTTGTGTTCGTAATAATTCTATTAAACCCTGACGTTAGTAGATTAGTTAACCACACCCGTGTTTAGCCAGTTAGTAATTAATAAGTCCTATATAATAATTAGTAGTGCAGGGTAATACAAACGAAGTGTACAGAAACGAAAGTAAAACTCCGTGAGAGGAAGCGAGAGATACAGCACAGAACACAAGGCTGCGGAAAACATGGAAAAGTGTATGCTACAGAAACTGACAATACTAAACATGACAGAATAACAAAACAGACTCAGAACATAACAAGCACAATTATTTGTGTCCATTCAGGTGCATTAAAATCCCCAACAATAAAACAGTTCCCCTTACATAAAGATTGTATACTTTTAAAGAATTCCCTTCTAGCAGCCTAAATTTTTGGAGCATGTATGTTAAGTAGTCTAAATAAAGTACCATTATAATCAAATTCCAGCCGCTTTATTCTCCCATTATTATTTTTAAATACCATTTTAATATTATCCACACATCCCTCCTTCACCAAAATAGCAACTCCACATTCCTTTTCATTATTTACAAAAATACTATCCCTCCATATCTTCTTCACATTGTCCATTATATTATCAGTCCAGTGTGTTTTTTGCAGACATATAATATCTTTCTCTAAATATGCAAACACCTGTTCACATTTCCCCATGTATCTCATCCCATTTGAATTAAAAGATGCAATTGAGATCATGTAGAAAATTAAAAGGAATATTATTCCCATTATCTACATTCATGTCTTCTTTTTTTCATTCGTTTACCTCCTGCTTTCCTTGGTGACGCCCGCTGTCGCTTTATTAAAGCCAGAGCTGCCAAGGTTTCATCATCACCGCTGCTTGATCCCGCTATTTTAGAAAAAAGCTATTTATATCCGCGAGTTTCTCCTGTCTTTGCGGGTGCCGCGTCCAACCCAGCCACCGCATCCGGCCCCTCCTGACTGTAGCCTGAGTTGTCTTCTCTCCTTCAGCTGGCTGAGGAATTTGAGAGGTTTCTCCTTCCTCTTTTTTTGGAGCACTTTCACTCTCTACCTGCGCCGGTCCCATTTCTGCAACAGCCGTATTCAGACTGTCCGTAATGTCTTCCTCCTCTAATTCAGCCACTCCTTCAGGCTCTTCTATATCACTCTCTCTTCCATACTTTCTTCTTTGCCCTCCGTTTCTTTGTCTGGGGTCGAGCTCCAGCTCCTCTCTCACTATGGAGTCTAATCGCGGAACTTGAATAACACACTCCCTCGCGAAATGCCCTTGCACACCGCACTTATGACAGAGAAATTCAGGGCACTCGCGCAATATGTGTCCTGGCTGTATACACATCTTACACACCTTCATTTGTTTGTCATGTATAACTCTGAAATATTCAGAGCCCTCTATTGTGACAAACTTAGTTGAATACGGAAGTGACTGTATCTGCTCAGTGAACTTAATTTTACAAAACCTCGTTCCATTGGCAATATTTGTACTACGCCACATCCTTCTTTTAATTGGCGAGATAGCTCTTACACTCCAACCTATCAACTTCATTAATATTTCCTTGTCCGTGATGTACACAGGAAGATTCATAAAAGAAACTACCAGTTCATCATTGCACAAATTTTTTGCCATTATTCTGCTGTTCTTGATTTTAAAACCATCCACCAGCCTCTGTTTACCTTTTTCGTGACTCATCGTTACCTCATACTTCCCGGGAGACTTAAATCTACAGCCCGTAACTTTGCCGCAAACTTCCTTAATCCCACACAATAATTCCATCATAGTCACTTTATCTTCGCCGACAATTTCAACACTCATAGTCAAGCTCATATCATAGTTCATTGCCATTAAATCATCCGTTGTGCATTCACCATTATCCTTTTCCTGTCACGATTCTACGGTCATGTTACGTTTTATGTTTGATTCATGTTACGTTTCCCGTTCATTGTTTAAGCATACATATTTCCATGTTTTTCCGCAGCCTTGCGTTCATGCTGTTTCTTTCTCTTGCTGTCGCTCACACTTCCCTAATTGTTTCATTCTCCTGTGTCTATTTACTAATCTACTAACATTAGATCAGGATTGGGTAATACTAACTCTCTAACCTTGTGTTCATGTTTACCTTACATTCCTCGTGCATGTCATTTACTAACGCTAGGTCAGGATAGGTTTATTACTAACGAGTACTAATTATCTTGTTACCTTGTCAGCCTTCCACACCTGATTTCCATTCGCATGCTGCTCTCAAGCTAAGTGTCTGCACCTGTCTGCACCTGTATTTAAGCTCAGTGTTAATGTCATGTCTTTGCAAAATTGTTGCCTGTTAGTTTATCTACTGTCACTTTTGAGCGTTTATCCATTGTCTGACTACTGTTACAGATCCAAGCCTGTTTACTGACCATCGTTACTGCCAGCCTATCGTTTCTACTGCCTGTTTTTGACCACGAGTTTTGCCTGCTGTCTGTTTGTACCCTTGCGGGCATTTGTTATTACGTCTGTGTTCTGAGTCGTGCATTACGGGTCCAACCTGCACACACCCGTCTCATTTCCATTCCGATAGTCGTGTTCTGTCTTTTGTTAGTAGCCATATTGTCAATCCGGGGAAAAAATTATAATAATACCAAACCAAAAATAAACTCCAAAAGCTGCTGGGGGGTTAACAACAATTCTGCAGAACAAACCCAAGCAAAAGATGATTGCAAATAATAAACACATTTAAATTGAAACCAGCACTCACTTTCAAACACACTTATGGAAATACGAACCATTCACTGGACATTTTCAGTTATTATTATTATTATTATTTTATTTGACATTTAAATTCAAGAAATACATGCGTAACAAAAAGAAACATAGATTGAGGCAAGTATCTCCGGTGAAGAAAAAACATCAAGGATGAAACACAATAAAGTCAAGACTTATTTCCATTGTGGTCCTTGGTCTCAAAACAGGTAAGCAATACAAAACACACAAACAATAATATGACAAACTATATAGCTATGACAATTAAGTGGAGTACAAACGTAACCACAGGCAACAATGTAACAAAGACAATATTATACATTTAAAATCTAGTTTTTAACGTTGTCGAGGAGCCATGATTTAACTTTTTTCTTGAAATTGTATCGGCTACTAATACATTTTAACTGTGAAGGTAGCAAATTCCAATTGGTGGCTCCCCAAAATTTAAAAGAACATTTGCCCATATTTGTTTTGAACCTTGGAATACACAGGTCGGCAATGCTGGCTCTGGTGTTATGGGTATGCATGTCCCTATTTCTCTGAAAATAATTAGTGAAATAATCGGGGGCCCTATTATTGTAAATATTGTGAACTATATTAAGCTGAAGTTGAACAGACCTGGCTTCCAGAGGGAGCCAGCCCAACAACTGGAAATGTTGTTTGCCCACGTGTGCTCTAGAGGCTAGTCCTAGTGTTACGCGGATGAGTTTATTCTGAGAAACCTGTAAATTTTCTTTTAAAACTTTGGTCAGACCTCCGTACCAAGAACAGATTGCATAGTCGAAACAAGAAGAAACAAGTGAATTAGCCAGTATGCAGAGACTTTCTGGGTCTAGTAAATGGGCTTTTCTGGCCAGAAATTTGGTTCTGCCATTCACCTTGCTCATCGTTTTGAGAGCCATGGATTCCCCGCTCAGGCTGCTGTCTAGGTGGCAACCTAGATAGCTGATTGACTTTTTTGCAGCAAAAAGCTGGCCCTCGAGATGAATGCTGGGCGAGACCAGTTTACGCATCCTGGGTTGGGAACCAAAGATGATGAATTCTGTTTTGGCCATGTGCAGAGATAATTTATTGTCAATGAGCCAAGATTTGATAGTAGAGAATTCCTTACTGAGAGTGGCCTGCAGCTTGTCCATGTGGC
This sequence comes from Ilyophis sp. 1 JC-2022, assembly GCA_022702515.1. NCBI lineage: Eukaryota > Metazoa > Chordata > Actinopteri > Anguilliformes > Synaphobranchidae > Ilyophis > Ilyophis sp. 1 JC-2022. The sequence goes on from CM040396.1 coordinate 49,329,630, forward strand.
CTGCAGTGTGGTATGGCCGTGAGCAAAGGCGTCCCAAGCTAACCAGGGTTAAATTGTTTCTAAACTACAACCGCCGTTACTGTTTCATTTTGGTTATTAACGCAGTCAAAGGAGCAGAATTACAAGAGTGCATATTGTCGACTGCATAATTGGGACACAACGACATTTAATTAGCCTATCTTCACTGTGAATGATGAAGTTACAGTTTCCATCTTTTACCTTGGTTAACCCTTTCCAGCCTAAGCGAATATTTTGTGAACATTCTATTAACTACTTAGTGCAGATAGTCTATTTTGGCTCGCCTGCGAGACAGTTTTACGCAACTGAGACACGCGTTGCTCCTGCAGCCAAACTATTAGTGGAAAACCCAAACGCGGTATTTTAACTTTATTGGTAGACGAATCGCGACTATTTCTGGCCAATGCGTAGTTTCTAAGTGTCACTATCTTTCCGTAGCAAGTCCATTTAACAAGCACTCCCCACACAGCCTATACCTACCCATGCGTGACATAGTGGGCAATAGCGTCTATGTTGGGAGTTCATAAATATATGTATTCATCATATAATATCAGAATTCCGTCCAGCAACCAGATAAACCCACCAATAGCCCGACCGTATGCAAATACAGCGGTGCAAATCGCTGCTCAATCAATACCGACATAAACAAGTGAAATCATACAATGCCATTCTACTATCAATATCTGCGATTAAATATGGAATTCGTGTGCAATCCTACCGTGGATTTAAGCGTAGATATGTCCCTTTCAAGATTCCGTGGCCATTTATTGTCTTGGACAATCCGTTTGAAAAATACACAGCGCATTGGAACACTATTAGACAAACGAAACTATCTCTGCGTAACCCCCCCTTCCGGATTGCACTGCTGTGACGCTTTAAATTTTATTCTGGTTTGATCGACAATTGTTTTATCCAATAGAAGGCACGACAAGCTTCCCAAAAGTAATTTACATGTGTAATTGAAAGCTTGGGTGAACTATTTTAAGGGCGAGCGTAACTGCAATACTTGTTCAATCACTACAATTTTACGCATGTCGTGACGCATGACGCACTACGCGATATAAGTGCGCGTAAACATTGGTTGCCTGCGTAATCATTGTTTGCCTGCGCTTTGGTACGGGTTTAACAGTATGGCTGAAGATAAACTTCACGCATTTGACCAAATCGCTTTTGGAAGTGGGTCAGAAGAGGAAAGCGACGGAGATTCATCTAATCCCTGTAGCGTAGACTCTGTAGAAGAGGATGCCTATCGATATGGGGAAGATATCCTCCTCGACATGTAAGTATTACAGCTTGTAATATTTTGATTATATACATTCGTTTTTCCACTGCGTCATTACCTAGATATATAATAGTTATTTTTTTATTTGCATCGGTCGTAATAGAGCACTGTTAGCCTGCTAATAATGCTGAACATATTTGTATTGATAATATCTGTTAGCGTAGTGGCTCGTGGTGGCCTACTTAGTTTGAATTCATACCACTCACAATGAAATTGAGTATTTTAGCGCTGTTCTGTTTGGTTGCTCAGTCGTGCGTTATATTAGATGGCTCGATTTGCCGTGAAGCTAGAACATTGGTAGTGTTTTCCGATATTATTTTATTGTATTGTAATTTCTTTGTGCATAATGTACTCTATGGGGCATTAGTATATCCATGGGTGATGCTTTTCACTTAGGGAATGGAAAATATGTATTCAAATGTACTGTGTCCAGATGTGTGCAAGATGAATGTAAAATAAATAAATAAAATAAATAAGCAACAGTTGTGAAACACACTACAGAGTAATGCCATACTAGAGCACGCAACAAAATATAACATAATGTAGCATACAGAAGAAAGTGTTTACTGAAGTACAAGAGTGAATGATTTCATATTTAGCTGTGTGTACCACAGTGTTATAATGCTTCTGCATTATGTAATTTGTTCCTATAACATGCTTGACCCTCCACCTCTGCCACTCCAGCAGTGCCCTCTACTGTTCAGAGTGAAGCCACTGCAGGACCAGATCCTTACAGCATCCTTACGAAGGCACCGCACAGGATGAAGCAGTATATGAAGGATAATGGTGAAAAAATGGCACACTTGGCATCAAACACTGAACTGAAACTGTGCAATATCAATGTTTTCATCCATGAAGTGATCGTAAGGGAAAATGTCTATGCTTTATAAAGGACAAAAGGCTTTTTAATAATTTCTTGGAGAGGTTTTGGGTAGGTTATTGGACACCTAGATATCCACCCCCCTGTACTGATCCAAAATAATTCCGACATGAAAATTATAAAAAGGTGAGTTAAATGAGTCAAAACGGTTGATTTGCACTGAAATGTATGATTAGTTTAAGATTTACAGCTATTCACATTTTAGCCAATTTGGATAGGTTTGGAGACCCTGGGTACATCAGGCTACACTGCTTACATTTCGTGTCATAGATCTTTAGTAGTTCTGTATATCACCCTGCGATTATTGAATGCTTGTGGACAAGGAGTTTATGATCCAGGAAATGTGTAGTTTTACCTGTTTCACTTATGTAGCTCTCAGTATTTTGAAGAAATATATATTTTGTTGCATTTTTTGCAAAGTTTTGCTTGCATTTCCGGCACTTTATTTTGACTTAAATTATGAAAATAAACAAAGTTTAAGTTTGTACAAAAAATGGTACACCGGTTTTGTTTCATTTAAGCCATTTACCAAGTTTATGTGATGCTCACACCTGGAGTTATAAAGCCTTAAACAGAGTACCCCCATGATTTACCAAATATGCCATCTGCGCTAAGGGGTTAAATTCTATTTATTAACATGCGTTGCAAAAATGTTTGTGGTGTGATAATCTTACATCAGATACCTAAACTTTATTTACCATTGTAAACAGGATAACTGGGGCTTTCAATTGATATAAAAAACAATAGGATTACTTAATGGCAATATCATCAATTATGGAAAGACATTCAACAACTAAATTTATAAAATGTTCTAAAATGTTCTAAATGGCTATTTTCTAATGAGAAACCTACATTTTTACCCATTTCATGTTTAAGATATAGGAAAACCTAGAGTGTATGGTATCTTCACCATTTTGTGAGTGAAATATAATAAAAATCAGAATAGAGCCATCATCTACCGTTCAAAAGTTATAATCACTTCAGTTATGGGTGCAAAAAGGGTTAAAAAACGCTTTAGAATGTTGGTTTATTGACAATATGATGTGCATATGCAAAAATGTTTATGGATTGATCATATTACATCACAACCCCTAACCTTAAAATACTATTTTAAACAGGATAACTGGGGCTTTCCATATATATCCATTAATATACAATAATATGCTTACTTTAACACAATATCATCAATTATTGAAACAATTCACAAAATAAATAATCATACAAAACTTTCTAAATGGCTATTCTCCATGCGAAACCTAGGTTTTTAAACATTTCATGTTCAAGATCGAGGGAGACATACTGTGTGGTATCTTCACTATTTTGGAAGTGATATAGAGTACAAATCAGAAGAGATGTATCTTCTACTGCTCAAAAGTTATAACCGCTTCAGTGATGGGTAAGAAAAGGCTAAAAAAACGCTTTAGAATGTTAGGTTCATTGAAAATATGACGTGCGTATGGAAAACTGTTTGAGGTGTGATCATATTATGTCACACCCCTAAAGATAATATACCATTTTAAACAGGATAACTGGGGCTTTCCATATATATCCATTAATATACAATAATATGCTTACTTTAACACAATATCATCAATTATTGAAACAATTCACAAAATAAATAATCATACAAAACTTTCTAAATGGCTATTCTCCATGCGAAACCTAGGTTTTTAAACATTTCATGTTCAAGATCGAGGGAGACATACTGTGTGCTATCTTCACTATTTTGGAAGTGATATAGAGTACAAATCAGAAGAGATGTATCTTCTACTGCTCAAAAGTTATAACCACTTAGTGATGTATGGGAAAAGGCTAAAAAAAACATTTTTATTAGAATTTTAGGTTCATTGACATTTCACATTACCACTTATCCATTATCCTAATCGGCCACTTGAGTATGTGTGTGTGTATATATATATATATATATATATATATCATCCATCAACCCGCTTATTCCTATTCAGGGTACGGGGGTGCTGGAGCCTATCCCAGCATGCATTGGGCGAGAGGCAGGAATACACCCTGGACAGGCCGCCAATCCATCACAGAGCACTCACCATTCACTCACTCATTCATACCTATGGGCAATTTAGAGTCTCCAATTAGCCTAACCTGCATGTTTTTGGACTGTGGGTAAAATTAATACATTGGATTTATTTACAGTAAAATCATTAATGTTTAGTACAGGTACAGCAGACAAATCTATGGTCAAGCATAAATACCTTAAATATATTCAAGAATCAAGAAGATAACAGTAAGTGCATGTCGTGCTCTGCAATGACCCTCAGCACCATCCTTCTCTTCAGGGACTGTATAGATGGCTAAATGTCCATCCTTTGCTGCAATACATAAATATGTAATCATTTACCATTTCATTAATCCATAACATATCATATAAAACCATTTCTGAGTCATTGAAGGGCTGTATACTTACAATAATAACATCTTTACAGCAAACGATTTATGCTTATGTCAGGAATAGATAAAATAGCTATTCTGGACACAAGCATAATGTCCATCCATCACTGTAATAGATAAATAATATTATCAGTTGCCATTTCATTAATCCATAACATATAGAACCATTTCTGAGTCATTAAAGAGCTGTATAGTGAGAATTACATTTTACAGAAAACACTTTATGCTCCAGAATAACGTTAGATAAAAAGCTCAACAATATCACAAGTTAGACTACTTGGCATAATGTCCATCAATGTAAAATAACGTTTTGAATGAACAGACATAAATCATCAGTGACATTGGCTCAACTGGATGATGTATTTTTGTCATATGTGTCTAAACAGGCTTATCTTACTCATGTCAGAAACGTGAGTCCAAAAAAAAAATACTGCCGTTCAGTTCCTTCTCCATTTTAGACAGGGCAATTAGTTACCTTCAGATTTAGGCATAACATTATGTTAAAACACTAGCTAGATCATTAGTACTTGCTATTGATAAGACTAATAGTTGAGTTATACTCAACTATTCAACTTTTAGAAAGCTAGCCAGACTGACAGAAGAGCTAACGTTAAAAGTTACCAAAACAAAGGACAAAGGACTTCGCGCCGAGACACAGCTCGCAGCTAGACTAACGCTACTGGTTTTAGCTTTAGTTAGCCATTATTTAGTTATCAAAGTCTACACTAAATACGAACAATATCTAACGTTATCACTTCACTTATTCATTATATGACAGACTTTTTCACAATTTCATCTCGAAACGAGCTGGGAAAATAACACAGCGGGTCCTTGAAGCTTCAGAAACGTGAGTCCAAAAAAAAAAAAAAAAAAAAAAAAAACTTTCAGTTCCCTTCTCCATTTTAGACAGGGCAATTAGTAACCTTCAGATTTAGGCATAACGTTATGTTAAAACACTAGCTAGATAATTAGTACTTGCTATTGATAAGACTAATAGTTGAGTATAACTCAACTATTCAACTTTTAGAAAGCTAGCCATTTTAGACAGCAGAGCTAACGTTAAAAGTTACCAGGACAAAGGACTTGTGTTTGCGCCGAGACACAGAGCTCGCTGCTAGACTACGTTACTGGTTTTAGCTTTAGTTAGCTATTATTTAGTTATCAAAGTCTACACTAAATACGAAAAATATCTAACGTTATCACTTCACTTATTCATTATATGACAGACTTTTTCACAATTTCATCTCGAAACGAGTTGGGGGAAGAATAACACTTGAAGAAAACGTGATCGCTTTTACACGAATGTTCATGTTTTTGTTAGAATTCTAAATGATAATCTGAGAAAGTCTGCGGTACAAAAACATGATTTTATTCAAAATAAAACCGTTTCTGAAGTAATATTTATGGTTAATTATTATCTTTAAATGCTTTTTTACCTACCTAGCTTATTGTGGTTTCTTCAGTCGCCGTCAAGTCTTCAAACGATGGTCTCTTTTCCGATGTGGTAACTTCGTCCGCGGGTGGCAAATGGAGACTTCCGTGTTTTAGGGGCGCTTTTATATAGCGGTCAAGAAAGCAATCCCCGCCCACTAAGCTCACCAACCAGTTAGATGTCATTGTAGCTTATTTTGTCATCTTTAATGAGCATTTTTCCAAAAAAAAATCCGTGATTGGACGGCAGAGATATTAAACGTCACACCATCGGAATAATTAATCCGAAATTAGAGCGGTCCGGCTGGAAAGGGTTAACGGCGCCATCGCGTTCGTAAACGCAAAACAAAACTTTTTAAAAAGCTTACAGCACCGGGTATTCCCAGGCGGTCATCCATCCAAGTACTAACCAGGCACGACACTGCTTAGCTTCCGTGATCAGATGAGTTTGGGCGTTTTTTTTATTTTTTATTATTTTTTTAAATTATAAAAATAGACAATTAAAAACAAAATACATTTTCAATATTTAGACAAATTACAAGATGCATACATAAACATATAAACAATTATCATTCATCATCTTAATTCAAATAAACAAATGTAGTCATCCAATCCCCAATTTATCTTAATACAACGTATTAATACAACAAAGTCAACCTATATATTTATGTATTTATATATACACACACATTTGAACCATTATATTAATATTAATTATATTAATTAGAAACCAATTTTTCTGCAAAATTAATAGAAATTAAAGTACACTCAAAAATAGTCCAAATTTTTACTTTCTTATTTTCAAAATGTGCCATATTTCTTCTGGATACTACAGCATATCTTGCATGACTTAGTACAAAATTAAGCAAATTAATATTCAGCTCTTTATTTGCTTCACATACCCCAAACAAAATTCGTTTTTTCCATTCCAATCCATCAGTGGATTGATTTATATGACCAATTTTTTTTCAACACTCCCTTCAATTTCAAATAAAAACTTTTCAAACTCTCACATAAACTCTCACTAAATAAATGCATTAGTGTTTCCACCATCAAACCACATACATCACATTCTCTTCTGATATTTTTATTTATCTGATGTAAAACAACATTTGTATAAATTCTGTTATGTCTTATTGTGAAGTCATTATTTTCACAAATTATGCTGTTATATTTAACATTTAGATTTTTCCATATACTTTTGACATCTAGTTGAGGAAACACTTTTACCCATACATTTTCAGAAGCAGGTATTTTAATTTCCTTTTTTGCAATCATTCTGTAGAAGTTCCTTGTAGTAAATTTTGATAGTACAGTATTTTTTTCTTTCTTTACAATGAATAAATCATGTAAAACAGAAGATCCAACTCCAAGACACTCACTATTAATCAATTTTACCCATTCAGTTGGAAAACTGCTCTTACTTTTTTCATATATGCTTTCAATAGTTTTTTTTTACTAATACAGTCATCATATTCATGTACAGTGTCTATTATTGCTTGTTTTGGAAGAAAACCTGGAATAACTTCGTATTTTAAATCTTTCACCTGTTTTAAGCCTGCAGTCATGAAATGCTTATTGTAAAGCACCACACTGTTCGATTGGATATTTTGATTTAGAAAAACCGGATGATTCAGCATCAAATCTATTTTTTGACACTCGTAATCTATACTCTGCAAAAAACCAGACCGTGAAAACTTCTTTTTAAAAGCTGGGCACATTTTCAACAAACTATTTTGCTCACATCCTCCACTCTTATATAGGTATTCTTTAAAGAAATATTTCCACCCATAATCAACAGAATCATATATATACTTATTCACAATTTTAATTCTCATTGCTTTTCTCTTTATATCTAAATTACTCATTTTAATCCTCCTTCATCATAATTTCCTATAAGTGTTTTCTGGGCGATTTTAACTCCCTTTCCATCCCATAAAAAATAGGAAATTACACCATTTATTTATTTTAATACCCATTCAGGCATATCCATCACCCCCAATCCATACACAAATTTAGATAAAAGCAAAGAGTTAATTACCAGTTTTTCCTTTCAATTTAAATCCTCTGTTTCCACAAATTCAATGTTTGTTTCACTTTATTAAGAACCCCTGTCCAAGTTTTATCTCAAGCCTCTTTTTCATCTATACCTATATTAATTCCTAATATTTTAATTGAGTTGTTAGCTCTCTTAAATAGAATATCACAATCCACTGGATTTATATTATCTACAAACATAATTTCAGATTTCTCCACATTTACTTTAGCACCTGATGCCTTTTCATAAATCTCCATGTGCTTCATTATTTTTGTAATGCTGCTTACATCTTTTACAGTCAGTGTCATATCATCTGCATACTGATGTATGATACTATTTCCTCCTCTAGGAATTTTAATGCTTCTAATTTCATTACTCCTCAGCCTCCCTGGGAAGGTCTACTCCAGGGTATTGGAGCGGAGGGTCCGATCGATAGTTGAACCTCAGATTGAGGAGGAGCAATGTGGTTTTCGTCCTGGCCGTGGAACCGTGGATCAGCTCTTTACCCTCGCTAGGGTGCTGGAAGGGGCATGGGAGTTTGCCCAACCAGTCCACATGTGTTTTGTGGATTTGGAGAAGGCTTATGACCGTGTTCCCAGGGGCATCCTGTGGGGGGTACTCCGGGAGTATGGGGTGGATGGCCGCTTACTAAGGGCCATTCAGTCCCTGTACCGAAGGAGTGAGAGTCTGGTCCGCGTTGCCGGCAGTAAGTCGGACTTGTTCCCAGTGGGGGTTGGACTCCGCCAAGGCTGCCCTATGTCACCGGTTCTGTTCATAACTTTTATGGACAGAATTTCTAGGCGCAGCCGGGTGGCGGAGGGTGTCGAGTTTGGTGGTGGAAGGATTGCGTGTCTGCTGTTTGCGGACGACGTGGTCTTTTTAGCTCCATCAAACAGCGACCTTCAGCTCCTGCTGGGACAGTTCGCAGCCGAGTGTGAAGCGGCTGGGATGAGAATCAGCATCTCCAAGTCTGAGGCCATGGTCCTCAGCCGGAAAAGGGTGGACTGCCCTCTCCGGGTCGGGGGGGAGGTCCTGCCTCAGGTGGAGGAGTTTAAGTATCTCGGGATCTTGTTCAGGAGTGAGGGTAGGATGGAGCGGGAGATGAACAGGCGGATCGGGGCGGCGTCAGCAGTGATGCGGGCGCTATACCGGTCCGTCGTGGTGAAGAGAGAGCTAAGCCAAAAGGCGAAGCTCTCGATTTACCGGTCAATCTACGTTCCAACCCTCACCTATGGCCACGAGCTATGGGTAGTGACCGAAAGAACGAGATCGCGAATACAAGCGGCCAAAATGAGTTTCCTCCGCAGGGTGGCCGGGCTCAGCCTTAGAGATAGGGTGAGGAGCTCGGACATCCGGGAGGGACTCAGAGTAGAGCCGCTGCTCCTCCATGTCGAGAGGAGCCAGCTGAGGTGGTTCGGGCATCTGGTGAGGATGCCTCCTGGACGCCTCCCTCGGGAGGTTTTTCGGGCATGTCCGTCCGGGAGGAGACCTCGGGGCCGACCCAGGACACGCTGGAGGGATTACATCTCTCGGCTGGCCTGGGAACGCCTCGGGATTCCCCCGGAAGAGCTGGCGGAAGTGGCTGGGGAGAGGGCGGCCTGGGTTCCCTTGCTGAAGCTGCTGCCCCCGCGACCTGGACCCGGATAAGCGGAAGACAACGGACGGAACGGACGGACTAATTTCATTATCCGCTTTTATCATTGTGGCAAAAGGTTCAATACAGATGCTAAATAACAGGGCGGATAGAGGGCACCCTTGTCTTATAGATCTTTCTAAAGGGAATGTGTTAGTTAAATAGCCATTAAATTTAACACAGACTTTTGCATTATTATACAATAGCTTAATCCATTTCATTATTCTATTACCAAAACCAAATTTCTCCATAGTTTTATATAAAAAACCATGTTCCACTCTATCAAAAGCCTTATTTAAATCTAGACTCAACACTATTCCACCCTCATCCTTCATATAATTTACCACATCTCTTATTGTACAGATTGTGTCTGCTATATCTCTCCCTGGCACACCATAAGCTTGTGTTGGAGCTATTATACTCTTCAAAACTTTTTAAATTCTGTTCGCCAGTACCTTCGCTAAAACTTTGTAGTCGCTATTTAAAAGACTTAAAGGTCTAAAATTTTCTCATTTCTGTTTACTTCCTTTATTTTTATATATCATTGTGATTATTCCTATTGTCAAAGAATCAGGAACCTTCTGCCTACTCTGCATAAACTGAAAAACTTTTAATAATATTGGTGCTAAAATCTCAACAAAAGTTTTGTCAAATTCACTTGTCAGGCCATCTAGACTTTTATTTGCTTGGGTATTTTCTATTGCTTCTTTTATTTCTAGAATAGTTATATCTTTCTCACACATTCCCTTTTCTTCATCTGTTATTTTAGCACTCACAGTACTCAGGATAGTTTTCATACATTCTTCATCCACGTCACTCTTTTTAAATACGTTTTTGTAAAATGTTTCGGTTGTTTCCAGCACACTTACTAAATCATTTACAATCTCACCTTTTTCATTTTCCAACTCATTCATATAGCACCTATTCTGTTTCCTCTTATCCATCCCAAGAAAATACTGAGCTCTACTCCTTATTATAGCTCCCATACATTTCTCTCTTTCATAAAGTTTTAGTTCCTCTTGTATCCTTATATAGTTTTCTATATTGTAATCAGGGTCATTTTCAGCCTTTTCTATTTCTTCAGCAAATTTTTCCCAGAGTTCTTTTTCCTCACATTGTTTTCTATAATTCCGTATCTTAGAATATCTTATACTTAATTTCTTTATTTTAGTTTTCATTCCTTCCCACCATAACCCTGTTTCTTCTATCAATAGAGGGCTATTTTTTTCCATTCTCAATACATTTAATAACTTTAGATTTATATTCAGTGGCGGCCAGCCTATAGAGGGCGCTGGGGCGCCGCCCCCCCTCCCCCACATACAAATTTTAAAAAAAGTTTAAAAAAAATTATAATTTTTTATTATTATTTAATTTTTTTAGTAGCTTAAAATTATTATTTTTTATTATTATTTTTTATTATTATTTAATTTTTTAGTAGCTTAAACATGTTATATGTTGGCCTTGCGTTGTCTAAAGTTTAATACATTACATATGCATGTTCAGGGGGCTGCGGGGCGCCGGTAACGTTATGGTGAATCAGAGCACTCATTCATTTTCAGGCGAGCCCCCTGATACTGCTGCCTGATTCGCCGCCAAAAAAGGAAGTCCCCGGGCGCAGGCCTGTGCGCCCCGGACTATCCTACCCTTTTCTGATTAGTCCTCATGGTTTATGATATTATTTGATTGGATTTAAGGCATGTTTATCACGCCCAGCCGGCATCTAGCAGGATATCACTGCGAGTGCGCAAGTACTACGGATAGGTTCAGTCGGCTGCTACTCATTCATTCAAGTAGACCTGTCCTAGACCAAGCGAGAGAGATAATTCGAAATGGCTTCTTCAAGTGGAACAGAAAGCAAAGAAAATTCGGTTATTTCTTTGCAAAAAGAACCTTTCTCAAGGCGTTCATTGGGAGAAACGGGTCGGGCTCGGTCACGGCGGCCGAACAACTAGCGAACATTTTACTTTTGAACTACAGTAAAACCTTGACATACGAGTGCACTAACTTACGAGTATTCCGAGCAATTTCTTGTTTCGCCTTACGAGCCTAGACCCGAGTTACGAGCCGAGCAAGCGGAGCATTGCGAATGCGAATGCAATTTCGGAAATTGCATTCGCATTTCCGAAAAATTCTGAAGGGAAGGAAGAAACAAACCACCATGGATAGGTTTTTATCGAAACGCCCTGCAGATCAGTCAGAAAAGCGTGACGAAAAAGCCAAAAATCTATGAAAAAGATGCAAACGTCACTGATGAAGATTAAGTGTAAGTGAAGAATAATAATGTAGCAACTAAGTTTAGAACCAGTTTATTTCTTTATATTCTATTTTATTATCTTTGTATTATATTTTGTATTAATTATTTATAATTTATAAATACATTTCTCATTTTTATAACAACGTAACAAAGAAATTAGGGTGTTTTTTGGGGGGCTGGATCGGATTAATGGTATTTAAATTAATTTCAATGGGGAAAATTTATTTGATATACGAGTAAACCGAGTAACGAGCTCGGTCACGGAACGAATTAAACTTGTATGTCAAGGTATTACTGTACTAATTGGGATGGGTTAGCTTACTGCACATGGTGCTTCAAGTTGTTTTTGGTGAAAATATAGTGTGAAATAAATACAAATGATACCGAATATTGTGTGTGTCTGTTATCTACCAATAAAACAATGCCTTTTGACGGTCATTTAGGTGCCCAGTGACCACTAAACAGAGAAGCTGTAACCATGGTAACAACAACTGCGTGACAGGGAAACACAATGTCAGCGCTTCAGTGCCTTAACTGCGTCGGGCTCGGGTCGGGTTCGGACATAAAAAGCAGAATTCCTGTCGGGTTCGGGTCGGGCTCGGTTACTACTATCTCGGGCTCGGTCGGGTTCGGACAGAAATATGCGGCCCGATCCGCACTCTAGTTCAGTGATGTCTTACTTGAAAAACTGTCCTCCACTGTTGCCAATCAAACTGTCTTATGCAACTGAGACACACGGTAGCTTGTTTTTTCTGTTTAAAGTCAAAGTCAGATGTATTTTTTTTTTTTTAGAAATGCTAGCGCCCCAACCTATATTTAGATCACCAGCCGCCACTGTTTATATTGTTCTTCATTTAGGAAGCTATTATTTAAACACCATACCCCTCCTCCTCTAAAACTATCAATTTTTAGGAAAAGATTAAATTGAATGGCAGCATGATCACTAAAAGATGTAAATTTATAGCACATTCTTGAAACATGGTTCACCACATCCTCCTTTACCAGCAATAAATCTATTCTGCTTTGTTTTAATTCACCCAATACAACCTGCCTTCTTGAAAATTCAACTTTGTTTGGATTCTCAGCTCTCCACACATCCACTGATTTGTTTTTGGCCATTATTTCTAATAGAACATTTCTTGACCCATCAGGTTTAAAAGAAGCACCTCTAGCATTATCTAATCTCGTACATTTAATGTTAAAATCTCCAACTTGTATACAATTCCCAATACAAAATGGCTTTAGTTTCATCAATAGTTCTTTCCTATCTTTCTCTACATTGGGAGCATACACATTTATTAATCGATGACCCACATTTTCATAATCAAAATCCAAAATAATGATTCTACCATTATTGTTCACATTAATTTGTTTCACATTATTTATTTATCTCTTTTTTTAACAAAATAGCAACCCCACATGACCTTTCAGTTCCATGGTTGACAAAGATTAAATCAGTCCATTTCTGTTTAATTTCTTCCATGATTGAATCAGTCCAATAAGTCTCTTGCAGGCAAACAATATTAGTTTAAAAACGAACTAAAACTTGCTCCAACTTTGTCATGCTCCTCACACCGTTTTACGTTAAGTGATGTGAGAGAAAACATATTGGAAATCAACAAGAGTAGGATTAAAAGCTGGACCATTATTTAATCATTTTCATACCTTTTTTCCTTTCCCTTTCCGTGTTTGCCTTCTTCACTTTCCTCTTCATCGCCATACGCTCTCTTTCTGGTGTCTGCTTTTCTTTCTCCTCTCCAGAGATGTCTTCAATTTGCATGTCCTCTATCCAATTTATTTCACTGCTTGATCTCTCCTCAGAGGCCAGATTTGTCTCAGGGACCACAGATGACGAATCCTTCTCCGCATCACTTCTCTCTGAGGCCTTCCCGGAATCAGATCTATCCTCAGGGGTACTCACAATGGACACAGAGGGTCCTGGAACTTCAGAAGCACTCAGACCCCTCTCCATTCCACTCTTCCCCCCCTTGGACTTGGCAGCCTGTAGAAAGGCAGAATCCATGCTGCTCCATATATCGTCTATTGGAGCCACTATCTCCTGGGATGCAACTTCCTCTGTTTCCCTTATTTTCTCTACCGCTTCTTCTTCCTCCTCTTCTCTCTGGAGTGGCGGCGTCTCTTTCTCCTCTTGTGTGTTAGGGATCACCTCCTCGCTGTTTTCCTCCTCGCACACACAGCGGTTCTTCCGTGCTCTGCATATCCTACAGAACTCATTCTCATTACATTCTCTTCCATAATGTCCTTGTTCTCCACACTTTCTGCATGTGAACTCTCTCTGAGGATGTGTCCAGGCTTTATCCAAATTCTGCAGACCTTTACTTGCCGATCATGTATTATCCGGAAGTATTCTGCTCTTTCTAATGTCTCAAACTTTGTGGAATATGGCACATATGACTGTTTCTGTAAATTTTACCTTACAGAACCTTGTTCCATCCGCAATGTCTGTACCTGGCCACTTCCTTCTCTTTTTCGGGGAAATCGTCTTAACTCCCCAATCTCTCAATTTTAGAAGAATCTCAGTGTCTTCTATGTATGTCGGCAAATTCAAAAAGGACACAACTAATTCATAATTTTTTACTTCTTTAGCCATCACCCTGCTATTCTTAACTTTCAATCCTTCCAACAATCTATTTTTACCCATCTCAGTACACATCGTCACTTCATACTTTATTTGCGCTTTAAATCGACATCCGATTACCTTGCCGCATTCTTCTTTGATAGCTCTCAACAGTTCCATCATCGTAATCCTCTCTTCGCCGATAATTTCCACTGCAAGAGTCGTAATTCGTAATTCAAAGTTGTTGCCGATGGTCTGTCCGTGTTCATTGCCGAGGGTCCGTCCATGTTCTTTGCCAAAATACCATTGCCTTTAGCCACATCCATTTTCGTTGTTTGTCCCGTATCCAGTTTGTTTACCATTAAATCCGTCTGAAAGAAAAAAGACAAGAAAAATGCAACCCCCAAACAGCACAAGCTGCAGGGGGTTCACTCACGCACACACACACACAAGTAAAAGAACTGACAAACAAACAAAGTTTTAACTACTCAAACAAACAAAGTTTTAACTACTCAAACAATCAAACAAACGAACAATGAAGTGCTTCAGGGATACAAACTTTCTACGCGTGTGACGTATTCAGAGTGGTATGGCCGTGAGCGAAGGTGCACCTAGCTAACACGGATTAAATTGTTTTTAAAATACAGCCGCATTTTCCGTTTAATTTCGGTTATCAACGCAGTCAAATGAGCACAATCAGGAGAGTGCGTATTGTAGACTGCATAATTAGGACACGATGACGTTTAATGATCTTCATTGTGAATACAGTTAGCCTACAGTTTCCACCTTTTACCTTGGTGAACAGCGCCATCGCGTGACTCAATTCAAAACAAAACATTTTAAAAAGCTTACAGCACCTGGTATTCCCAGGCGGTCTCCAATCCAAGTACTAACCAGGCCCTACACTGCTTAGCTTCAGAGATCAGACGAGTTTGGGCGTTTTTATTATTATTATTATTTTTTTCTTATTATTATATTAAATACAATGAAAGCATTGGACAATTACAGTATGAAATTCAGGCTGTCCTCATTGAGGACAACAAAAGAGTTTTTGCAGAAGTAATACTTCCGAAAAACTGGGACCATATCCTTGCTCGCGCAGTGAGTATAAACAAGATTTACATTTTTCTTAACAATATTAACAAACATACAAAACAAACCCATTCATCGCCCCTCATATGTAGCAAAATTCCGCCTCCTCCAATTAGCCATCCTAGCATAGCACAAAATTGTGTTAATCAAAAAAACATTACAATCTGGAATTGTCCCTCAAACTCCAAACAGGAATAAACTCTCTCACTCATTCTGCATTAACAATCTCCCCTTGTCTGTCTTCAATAACCGCCCCAATATTCTCTTGAAATTACAAAAGAAGGAAGACATTTTTGGGCAATACAAAAACATGTGTTGTATATCTTCCTCCATCTCCCCACAGACACTGCAAAGAGCAGAGTCTGAGATATTCAATCTATACAGTAGCTTTTGTGTAAACAAGCAATTATGTCACAATTTCAAATCCAACTCTTCAAGCGCTGGTGCCAGAAATCTCAACCACAAAGTCTGCCAGATTCTAGCGGTTTCTACGTGGCTGTAATAAAAGTTCCAGAATGGCTCGGAGGCAGGAGTCTTAAATAAAGATGACAGCAAACACATATAAAACATACGTGTACACCCTTCACCCAATCTCACATCTCCATTTCCACAATTAACGAGCACATCAGGAGTCTCAGTCACCTCAGTATACCCCGCCACACAACCCCTTTCAATCACATCAACCCAGCCAGCAGGTATTGCCCTTTTAATTATATCATAGAAATTACAAATCGATCGACTGGGTACATTTTCGTAGATTTCCCCCACCATATCCACTATAGCTTCAGGAGGCAGGAAACCCTCCCGTACCACATTGTGGCGAAGTGAGCTGCACCGCTCGCGGGAATAAACAGAGTCCAAGGTTTTGGTTTTAAGGAGAACGGGTTTTTATTTTCCGTTTCCGTTTCCGTTTCACACAACACAAAACACATCCAGACAGACCTCCAGTCATCAGTCTTCCTCCTCTCAACTCCCGGAGGGCTCCTTTTCAAGGATCTCAGGCTCACTATTGAACAATCAAGGCAATTGGTTAATTGATACAAACAATCACACAATCAATCGTCACCAATTGCCTGATTGCCGACAGCTGTGCCGGTTACGTAAACCACCAAGTTCACTGGGCGTGTTCGGCTAGAGCCGATTTACGTCATATCTGCGGCGGCCTGCATCGGAAACTGTCCGAGATGGCCGAAAAGTCGGTGCTGCGTGAAACTGAGGCGGAAATGACAACATAAGGTTAAGCAGGCGCCTTAGCAGCGGTGCAGTTGCTCTCCTAATTGGACTGTTGTCCAAAAAATTGTCCTCTTCAAAACATTTGGTGTGAGCATATAGAACATTAAGGTAGGACCACCAAATGATAACACATTAATTTATGTCAAAGTATTTGGGAAGTTACCTAATTTATATTTCTCTTCACCATCCTTGTTATCAGTAAAACAACTCATTCTGATCTGAAGGGATGTTCTGCTGATGTTCTTCTGTTGAGAAGTGGAGTTTTCCCTATCTCCAGATGGGACAGTGTATAGGCAGACCTCTGCCTGTCACATTCCAGCAGAGGGGACCACATACAAATAAGCCAATTCCATAATAACATGAAGGGAAGGACGAATTAAACAATATTATGTAACACATCCTGGCACAACTGTGCTGTACATCCACTTTGCAAATTGTTGAAAAATGTATGATTGAGATCTAACACTGTTATTATGGCTATGGGTTCATTAGATGTGGGTGTTCTGGTCTCCAAAACAAAACCGATAAATTATACTAGCAATTAAGACCACATTTTCAGAATATTTATTTCACACACAATGGTGACATTCACATAAGGCAAATACACTGTAGGACTGTTCCCCTCCACCACCATTCAAACCACAATGACTCAGAGTTATTTATGTCATTTTGGATGTTTATTGTCAAATCAGAAATATATGAACAGTAATTGGTGACAGGTAAAAAAAAGATTATACATTGATACAGGAAAACATGTTCTGCAAATACAATTCTATTTATCCATATATTACCATAACTGGCTAGGGACATCGTTCTTCACAGCAGTCCCTCAAAACAATTAATAACTCGCAGGATCCCAGTGTCCCCATATGTACTACAGGTGCAGCTCAAAAAATTTGAATATCGTGAAAAAGTTCAATATTTTTTGTCACATTTCAGAAAGTGAAACTCATATATTATATAGATTCATTACACAGAGTGAAATATTTCAAGCCTTTATTTCTTGTCATTTTGATGATTATGGCTTACAGCTAATGAAACCCAAAATTCAGTGTCTCAGAAAATTTTTATATTTTGCTTTAACATATTTTTAAAGTATCATATTTAATATTTGGCCGCATATCATTTGCCTGCTGTTACTTCCTGAAGTCTGTGACCAATCAACATCAAAATACTCACAATATCTTATTCTCAGGTACTGTTACAAGCGATACTATAACCTCTCTGCATTTGAACTGATCTCTATGGGAATTGGGGGGTAAGACTAGATTCAGCTGTAAATTACACTGGTACAGTATGGAACACATGGCTGGCTAAATGGCTGTAAGTCATCAAGGGTCTGAGCTATCGAACGAGCCCCAAAGCATCACTCTGTTGCCAGATATGAAGTAGATGTGGATGGATCACTGCAAGGGTTATTTCTCCTGACTCATTTTCCTATAGAACTCTATGGGGAAAAAAGTCAGGAGAAACAACCCTTAAAGGGATCCATCCACATCTACTCCATATCTGGCCGCAGAGTGATGGTTTGGGGCTCGTTTGATACCTTAGACCCTTGGTGACGTACAGCCATTTCGCCAGTCATGTGTTCCATACTGTACCAGCGTAATTTACAGCTGAATCTAGTCTTACCCCCCAATTCTCATAGAGATCAGTTCAAATGCAGAGAGGTTATAGTATCGCTTGTAACAGTACCTGAAAATAAGATATCGAGAGTCTTTTGATGTTGATTGGTCACAGACTTCAGGAAGTAACAGCATGCAAAGGATATGCGACCAAATATTAAATATGAAACTTTAAAAATATGTTAAAGCAAAATATTCAAATTTTCTGAGACACTGAATTTTGGGTTTCATTAGCTGTAAGCCATAATCATCAAAATTACAAGAAATAAAGGCTTGAAATATTTCACTCTATGTGTAATGAATCTATATAATATATGAATTTCACTTTCTGAAATGAGTGACAAAAAATATTGAACTTTTTCACGATATTCTAATTTTTTGAGCTGCACCTGTACATTTCTCACCCTCTATTGCATGTTTGGCTTTACTTCTTATGATAGCTCCCATACATTTCCTTTTTTCATGAGTATGTAGATCCGACTTTTGCTATTCCCTTTCTAATTTCTATTTATTTTCTTTTCAGTATGAAGCTCCTGTGAGTGGTATATCTTATACTAACCTTTTTTTATTCTATCTTTCAAAGCTTCCCACCACAGACCAATATTATTATTCATTATTCATCAATGCACTCTCTATAACTGTCTTCTTTTAATAGGCTTGTATTCATGCACCAAATTCCCCCTCTTTGTTTTGCCTCCCCTAGAGGCTGAAAGAACAGCATGATCACTTATTGTTGTAAATTCATATGCTATTTCCCTAAAGTAGTTCACCATATCATCTTTTACTAAACATAGGTCAATTCTACTTCGCGTCAACTCTCCCATCACAGCTTGCCTTCTCGAAAAAAACCTCTTCGTAGGGTTTTCAGCTCTCCATATATCTATTAGCTTATTTTCTGAAATGACATCTTACCTTGAAGAGTCCCATCTGAATCTAGCACTTCTAGAAGCATCTAATCTACAACACCAAACATTAAAGTCTCCTATAATTATATAATCATTGGTACACAAAGGTTTCAGTTGTTTAAATATTTTTTTCCTGTGCTTCTCCAGATTTGGTGCATATATATTAATTAACTTAAACAACCTGTTCAGATATTCAAATTCAACCATAATAAGTCTTCCATTTGGGTCACTAAAAGTTTGCTTAACATCGTTTACATATCCATTTCTTATCAAAACAGCAACTCCACAAGAACATCCATTACCATTATTAGCATATATTAGTCCATCCCGTTTTTTTTTGTATTTGTTCAAGTTTAACGTCATTCCTAATTGTTTCTTGCAAGCATATTATTTTGGCATTACATACTGTCACCGTCTGTTCACATTTAAACATATTCCTTAAACCATTAGTGTTAAAAGATGCTATTTTAACCATTTGGAGATAAGAACAAAGGATACAAATAAACTCTTCCTCTTCCAGCTCTCCCCATGTCTACCCCTCTCTTCCTTGCAGCCAGGACTTGTGCATTCGCCAGGCTCATTTGTTCATCAGAGTCTGACAGATTGTCCATTTCCAGACTCTCAGGCACTTCTCCAGCAACAGTGATGTCCATGGTATTGATGCTTGCAGCAGGGACCTCCGCATCTTGTGCAGACTCAACCCTCTGGTCTTCTTAGCTTCTAGTAGGATTCCCAGCACTAACAACCTTATCTTCAGCCTTATCAATCATAGGGGTATTCCCATGTGCCTTGCTAGGCCCAGGCACCTGAGAAGCAGACAGCTCAATCTCTCCTTCCTTGGACAGGCTTTCTGTAAGGAACATCCCATCCAGACTGCTCCCAATGGTTCCAGTGATCTGTTGCTCCTCCCCGTGCGTTGCCGTTTCCCTGGGAAGCTCTTGGTTCATCACCCCATTTTCATCACTCTCTCCCTCCAACGGTGGCATTTCATCCTCTCCAAGCAAATTTACTTTGATCAGGACTACTCCCCCGATCTACAAAAGAAACGAGTGAAAGTCCACAAAGTTATCAAACAGCTTAAAAACAAGGACATACAAGCGAAATGCTTGTATCCAGCACAACTGAAGCTTAAACTGAAAGACCTTTGCAACACTAACGAACGCCGCAACGCTGCTGAAGGAGCTGGGAATCGAGGTGGTCTGCGAAGAGAGAGAGTGCATTGAGGAAGAGTTAAAGGAAGGGTGGAGGAGCAACGTGAAGAGAAAGAGGGACACGGTATTGTCAACATAAGATTTTAAGGCTCTTTTGCAAGGGGAAAATTAAACAGTAGTTTAGAAGTACGCTTCAACTAAAATGTCTGTAGGGATGCTAACGTTCATTTTCATTCTGAACAACGAACAATACGTCCTTACCTTAGCTATGTGAATGACTCTATATAATTTGTTGTCACAAGTTCATACAAGCTATATGTTATGAAGTCCAAACGGATGCTGTGCTTAAGTTTGGTACGAGTGGAATACACTCACCCAGACCTTTTTTACATATTAATGTAATAATGGTCGTATTTGCACTTTGTGCATTTTTTCCCCACAGAGAGGGTTGGTCACACCTTTCTGCCCTA
>CM040396.1:49351137-49414039 GCA_022702515.1 Ilyophis sp. 1 JC-2022
TCTGCGAGGTGCAGGGACAGGAGGACTCAAAACAACTGGGTCAGAAATCACTGGCTCTACCTCAGCTTCGGTGATTCCTACAGTGTCTGGAACTGTGCTATCAGGGTTATGGGCCAGATTCTGAAAATCTGGTTCAACATCCATCACTGACTCCACAACATCTGGGGATGGACTTGACCTAGGACACACATTCTCCACCATAACTACATCCTCTTCTGAATCCTCAGAATCTGATTCTGATCCTAGAGATGGGCTAGGTCTTACAGGTCTTTCAACTCTCCTCAGAGGAGTTGGAGCAGGAGGATTCACACAAGGCCTAATGTCCACCCTGTTCACTCTCTTGATAGGTCCTCCCTCCACAGGCTCAACTGTGTAAGTGCTTTCCCGTACCTCTACAACCTTATAGACAGTCGGTTTCCATGCATCTTGGATTTTGTTACGGCCTAACGGTCTGTTCCGTAGGTAGACTAGCTCATCAACTTCAATCCTGGGACAATAAATCTTCTCTCTTTGCAAGGCTATTCGTTCAGCAGCTTTCTGCTCCGAGTACTCTCTGGCTCTGGCATGTGCTTCCTTCAAACGTTTCTGATGGATGGCTAACCAGTCGTGTTTCTTGTCCACAGTTTGTTCTTGTCCCAGTAAAGCGTCCACTGGCAAGTGAGGATCAACTCCAAAGAGTAAGTAATATGGAGAATATCCCGTGGTTGAGTGGGGTGTCACGTTATACGCATACACCAACTCAGGCAAATGCTCCGGCCATCTGCGCTTCTTTTCAGGTGGTAGTGTGCGTAGTAGGTCGTGTAGCGTCCTATTGAAGCGCTCACATTGTGCATTCCCGGTAGGATGGTGAGGTGTGGTTCTGCTCTTCTTCACTCCATACAGTTTGCAAAGTTCAGCTATAACCTCACTCTCAAAATTCCGGCCTTGGTCCGCGTGTAGCCGCTCTGGCACTCCGTATTTCATGAACCATTCCCTCAAGAGCACCTTTGCAGTAGTGTCGGCCTTTTGATCACGGGTAGGAAAAGCTTGTGTGAACTTGGTAAACACATCAGTAACGACCAGAACATTTTCACGCCCATCGGTTGCGGACTCAAGCACAGTGAAATCTACAGCAACGACTTCCAGCGGTCTTGAAGCAAGGAACGACTTCATGGGAGGGTGAATCTTGGGCTGAGGCATCTTAGTGAGAACGCAACGCTGACACTTCTTGACCCACTGTTCCACATCCTCATGCATTCCCACCCAGAAGCATCTGCCTCTCAGCAACTGTAACGTACGCTCTAGGCCCTGGTGGCCCATGGAATCATGTACACTCTCCAGCACTTGATTCTTCAAGCAGGAGGGCAACAGAAGCTGAACATGTTCCCCTTGTTTCACATTCTCAACCACCCGAAACAGTAGCCCACTACGCTCCTGGATATGGTTCCAATGCTTTACCAATGACAGAACAGGTTTAGACAGAGCTTTCCTTTCCCTGCCGTTAGGCTTTCTGTTCTGATCCCAAAAGGTTCTGAATACACTCAGCACTGGGTCCTGCTGCTGGAAAACACGCAACTCATCCTTGGAGTAACCTGGCAGTGTTGGTGTGTTCCCTTGAGTCAAACCACTAGCAACACTAGGGTCAGCTTCCATGGCTCTGATTTGTCTAACCTTGCAGCTTTCAAGTCCAGCCGTAACCAGCACTGGGTCCAAAGCAGTCCCACGATTGACCACACTGCAAATAGCCACACACCCATCAAACTCAGCATCCTCAGACACAGGTTCAGGCTCCCCTGCAAATGTCTGCCTAGAGAGAGCATCTGCCGCGGCATTGCTCCGGCCCGGGCGGTACTGTACGTCAAAATCAAACACGGACAACTGTGCAACCCATCTCTGTTCGATGGCTCCAAATCTCGCTGTCTTGAGATGGCACAGAGGATTGTTGTCGGTTATCACGGTGAATTTGGAACCCAGCAGGTATCCGCGAAACTTTTCTGCTACTGCCCATTTGAGTGCAAGTAGTTCCAGTTTCATGCTACTGTAGTTCCTGTCATTCTTTTCAGCATTTCTCAAGCGTCTACTGGCATATGCTATCACTCGCTTGGTATCTCCTTGCTGTTGACACAGGACAGCACCTAGGCCATGACTGCTGGCATCCGTCTCTACGATAAAAGGCTGGGTAAAATCAGCAAAGCCAAGTAGGGGTGCACTGGTTAGCTTCTCCTTGAGTGTGTCAAAGGCTGTCTGACATTCTTCAGTCCACAGTTGACTAAGCATGTGATTCATTTTGCTAGGACTCCCTGCATTTAGACACATATTCACTACATCATGAAGCGGGCCTGCTACCTTTGAGAAACATGAAATGAACCTTCTGTAGTAACTACTGAGACCAAGGAAGGATCTTAAGTCCCTAACAGTAGATGGTACTGGCCATTGCTTGACCGCAGAGATCTTCTCTGGATCGGTCCCTATGCCGTTGGCAGATATCTGATGCCCCAAGAATTTTACTTCTTGTTGGAGGAAGTGACATTTTTCTAACTTCACCTTAAGACCGGTCTCTCTGAGTCGTTTCAGTACGATGTCAAGCCTCTCCAAATGGTCACGGAATGTCTGAGAGTATACTAAGATATCATCTAAGTATACAAGCAAAATCTGAAAGACTAAGTCATTCATGGTGGCCTGCATTAATCTTTGGAAAGTCGCCGGTCCATTGCAGACTCCAAAGGGCATCCTAAGATATTCGTGTAGGCCAAACGGTGTTGAAAAGGCTGTTTTATGCCTATCACGTTCATCTACTGCCACCTGGTGGTAACCACTTGCAAGATCAATAGTCGAAAAGAACTGCGCTCCTTGAAGGGCGTCAAAGCTCTCATCTATGCGCGGTAAAGGAAACGCGTCTTTTTTTGTCTTCTGGTTTAGTCTCCGATAATCTACACACAGTCTTATACTGCGGTCTGCCTTTCGCACCAACACCACAGGGGATGCATACGCACTATTGCTCTCTTGTATGACACCTTTCTTTAGTAGCTTAGATATGTGCTCTTTGACTTCACTGTACTGGTTCGGTGGAATGCGACGGTACGGCTGTGTGACAGGCTCGTCATCAACCAGGTGAATTTCATGCCTGACCTTATCGGTGTAACCAAGATCTTCATCTTCCACCGCAAAGACATCTATATGTTTAGTCAGTAAGGCTCTCAACTGTGTCTGCTGTTCATCACTTCCACCAATGTCAAGCTTGTCCAAGATTGACTGAAGGCTACTGTGAGCGTGCTCCTCTTTTACATCAATGGTCACTTGTTCAAGGCTGGCTGTAATGCGCTGAAATCTCACTTCACACTGGTCATCATCCACAGACTCTACCTTTGACAGGATACCCAGCCGGGTCCTAGGTGAGAGCCACAAGTCTTCTTGTGAGAGGTTTAACACCTGCACAGGTACTGTATGACTACGAGAATCGATGAGCGTGGGGATGACTACAAGACCCTCAGGTAACGGCGTGTTTACTGGCTCGAGCAACATCTGGGTGTCCTCACAAGCATCTTTAGTGGACCTCTTCACCATGATGGTGACTACAGATTCGGCAGGTATGTGCACAGGGTCTTTGCCAGCAACTCGGACAATAACTTTCTTGTTGACAGTACACTTCTGTATTTTCTGAAATGCGCCCCTCCAATCAGAATCCAATTTTCCTCCTAGGGTAGTGTCGAATTCAGCATGAACTAGCTGTCTGCATTGACTGATGATATTCATGCCCACAATGCCTGGCACAGACTGGTCGGCACTCTGGGGGTCTTTCACAACCAGGAAACCACAACTGGGGATTTTCATGCCCATCGTCTCAACTTCTAGTTCCAAGTAACCAAGATAGGGTATCTCAAGGCCATTCGCAGCGGTCAACCTGAGCCAGCCCACGGTAGACAACATATCCTCGTCCTCTCCACCTAAGTGTTCTCTAAAGAATTGCTCCATAATGGTGCTCACTTGACTACCCGTATCCAACAGGCATGGGGCCGTAACACCACCAATCCTAATCTCAACAACTGGACATGCTCCTACAGCTCGTTGCAGTAACTGGTCAGGAGA
Organism: Ilyophis sp. 1 JC-2022; assembly: GCA_022702515.1. Taxonomy (NCBI): domain Eukaryota; kingdom Metazoa; phylum Chordata; class Actinopteri; order Anguilliformes; family Synaphobranchidae; genus Ilyophis; species Ilyophis sp. 1 JC-2022. The sequence goes on from CM040396.1 coordinate 49,355,203, forward strand.
AGGCTGTACCTTTTCTGAGTCTACGGTGTTCCCCCTAATTGCCCGACTCACAACAACCGGGGGGTGCCGTTTCCCGGCGCGTTGGAGGAAGAGGCTTCTGGTGCGCGTGCACTACGCTTCTGTGGGCAATCTTTTGCAATATGCCCCGCATTCTGACACTTGAAACAGATTGGTTGTCCATCCTCTGTGAACTTTGGCTGAGACCTAGGTCTAGTTGTGGTTACACTAGTACCCATTCTCTGAACAGCAAGATCCTTCACTGCTTGGGTTAACTCACTAATGGCTTTCCCCTGCTCTGCAACCACTTTAAGGACATCATCTAGAGTAGGTGAGTTCTGTTTGTGCGCTTGGAGAGCTGCACATTGTGCTTGGCTACTGCTACTCTTTGACTTGGAGGTCTTTACATTTACTGAAGACTCTTCCATAGTCCACAGGTAAGCCTCCTCCCGCACTTCTATCATGGAGGACTCAGGGTTGTCTCTGACATATTTACGGAGTTCTCTCTTAAGAGAAAGATCCCTGACTCCCTCTATGAACTGGTCTCTTAGCACCACCTTCTCATTAGCTACCGCAGTAGAGTCACGTCTCAGTACAGAGCTCAGAGCTTTTAACAGGGCATGTGAAAACTCCCGTAAGTCTTCACCTTCACTTTGCCTATGGCTATAGAAACTATGCAACAGTTGAGGTACAGTACGCTTGTCTCTGAATGCTTCTCTGAGGTTGTCGAACAGATCCCTAACCTGGTCAGTGTTAGTATCACAACGCAACTGTACTTCTTGTAGAGCTGCACCTCTAAGAAGGGTCATCACAAAGTCAAACTGATCATGATCAGACTGGTTCCTAGCCCTAAGCACACGTTCAACTTCTTCAATGAAATCATCAATAGATCTGCCATCTTTCTCAAAATCACCACTAAATGGGGAAACGTGTCGTTCTCTTGGAACATAGACAAATGACCTATTACTCAGTGCGGCGATAGTCGCCATGGCGTCTGCCTGTTTCTCACTTAATTCTCTAAGTTGTGCTTGAACATCAATCTCACCTTGTACATCTGGTACCTCACCTTGTACATCTGGTACCTCAACTGGTTCTGGGTCCGACATCTTTCAAGAGTTCAGTCTCTCCTATACACTTGGAAACAGATAACAGTCTTGCAGCAGTCTTCCAACAGCAGCAGAAACAATGTCACTGATACAGTCTCTCTGGGTCTCCGGTCGGCTCTCTCAAGTCCCTTGACGATCTTGTCACCACGATCTGGTCACCACTCCAGGCTCTCCGACGATCTGGTCACCACTCCATGCTCTTTTCTTTGTCCTCACCGGGATTGCCAAGCTGCTCTTCACCACTACCGTATTTTGTATTGCACTTTATACTGCATGCCAAAATCAAAAAATCCTTGCAACTAGCTTAGAATACCCCACTTCTGGTACCAATATTTGTAGCCTGGGAAAATACACACAGGACAACAAAACTAAAGTTTTAGGGTATTTTTATTCTATATGATCTATTTGAGATAGCAGGACCTTTATAGTAGGCAAAACAAAACAAACTCTTCTTCTTTCAAGAGTGTACACAAAACTGTCTCTCATAGGGGCAGTCCCTATGCTCAGTTTACAGTGCAACCTTATATGCAGTATAAAAATAAAAGAATCCAATACAAAAAGAAAACCCAAAATAAAATACGTCAGAAATAAAATGCAATGCAGAACAAATACGGTAGTGGCAATTCTCTGAAGGTAAAAACAAAAACACCATTAACATGAATCCCACAAACCCTGTACTCTTTAATATCATAACATAAGTTATTTTCTGATAACTGTATTGTCTACTCCCTCTCTCACACGTGCACTAACTCCAGGACACGCGTCAGCTTAACCTTGGAATTCTCCTTGCACAGGCTAAAAACAGGGGTGGAACGTTTGCATCATTCTCTTTACAGAAATTAAAATCAAACTTCCTATGTACAATGAAACAAAATGAGTAATAAACAAATGGATAGATTAAATGCCTTACAGCTAATCAAAACGAGTGCAATCAGAATGCATAGGCCACAAACCTGCTAGCTACTCCATTGAAGAACTCCTGTGCACATGCGACCAATATCTGGCACCATTCGTCACTATACACATCAAAATATGCAGCATCCGTCAGTCAAACAGTCTTAAACATATACATCGATATTTGTACACAGTCTTAAACATATACATCGATATTTGTACAACCATATTTTACACTTTACATCGATGTTATTGAAACATTATTCACCTGTTTAACACGCAGCCATCCAGCTACTCTACAGTGGAATTCGCGCAAAATACCACTTGCGTTCCTTCACTTCCCCTTAAGCACTGACATCACCTCACGGCCTTAAAGGCACACACACCCTGTAAATAGGCCAGCAGCATAGACAGAAAAAGGGGACATAAAACTACTACCTGGTTACACTTATAGTAAAAAAAAAAAAAAGATAATAATGTATTTAGTAAACTGTTAATTTTTTGACGGTGTCGAATTGCCTAGCTAGCTAAATTAGGGCTTAGCTAGCTAGTTTATGCCTTAAAGCAACACGCCAACTTTTTTATTTGAAGATGATGGATACCCTTCTCCTCTTTTTGCGTGCAGGAGGAAGCATAGAGACCCGCACCGTTAGCCTAGCTTAGCCGCAATCACTGGAAGAGGGTTAGTCCTGTTAGCCTAGCTCCCTCAAAAGTGACGAAATACATTTTCCAACAACCATTTGCCATCTTCCCAAAAAGTTGGCGTATTTATTTAAGGTTACTCTGCAGCATAGAGAGTGTTAGCTAACTATAGTTAGAGTTATCGTAGCGAAGCAAACTAGTGGCTTGGAAACACCAACCAGTTTAATAGAGCTCACAGTCTTCCTTGAGCCATATAGGGAGGTGTTCCACGAGATGTTTAAACTTAGCAAAATTGCCCTTGCATTACCTGTGAGCACTGCAGCATGTGAGCGCAGTTTTTCTGTGCTAAAGTTAATCAAGACTGTCTTGAGAAATACAATGAGTGACGAGCGATTGAGCAATTTGGGGGTGTTAAGTATAGAGTCAAGTAGGGCTAGGGCCATAAATCTTGATGAATTTGTGGATGTGTTTGCCAAAAGACACAGGAACAGGCGAATAAAGCTGTATTGAAAATGTGTAGCCTAATAAAGCAGGGATATGAATAGGTTGTGAGTAGGCTATAGTAAAATGTATATTGTTGTCCATGATTATGCTTTTTTGTTTTGTTTTTCATTTTTGGACATACATAATAAAATATTTTTGTTTACAAAAAGACACAGCAACAGCGGAATAAAGCTGTATTGAAAAGAATTGGAGGCCTCTGTGTGGTGTTTTTAAACTTCCCAGTATATGTTTGGTTCCTTACAATCAATGTACTCCTTCAAATTAAAGCTGTATATTTGTCTTTTTAAGGAAAAGGACAACTAGCCTATTTGAAGAACAATGAATCGCCTAACACATGTATACAAATACAAAACACATTAAAACAGGATTGTTGTGGGACTCAAAATGTTAACTGTACCGGTATTAGTCTGTGCACATCAGATAATTAGGAACATTAACTGTAAAATAAGAAACCAAAGTATATCACTATGCGATTCCTTAACTCTCATATTGACATAGTTTTCAACTAGCCTATATACTCCAACAACATAATAGAATTCCTGAAATTCAGTTATGGGTTTTGGTGTGCCACCCCAAGATTTTCAGTGCCCCCCCACCCCCTGGCCCCCCCTATGAAAAATTTCTGGGGGCGCCACTGCGTCAAGGAACAAATAACGTGAGGAGAGCTTTAAATTTACAGTCAATAGCGGCAAGGGACAAACAACACTCAATGCTTCTCAGCTTAGATGCTAAGAAAGCATTCGATAGAGTTGACAGATTATTTCTTGTGCAAACATTGATAGAAATGGGCTTTGGAGGAGAAATTCTTGCCTGGATTAACATGCTCTATAAAGACCCTAAATCAAAGGTCAGAGTTAATGGTGACTGTTCAGATTTTTTTAAGGTGGAGAGGGGCGTGAGGCATGGAGACTCATTGTCACCCATCCTCTTCGCACTTAGTATTGAACCTCTAGTGGAAGCTATATGCCAAAACATACATATTCAAGGAATAGTGGATGAAGGAGGGTCAACTCATAAAATAGCTCTGTTTGCGGATGACATTTTGCTTTTTATTAAAAACCCACTTCTTTCCATCTCAGCACTTGACATGCTTGCACAAATATGGCTCAATCTCAGGATATTAAATGAATGAAAACAAATCAGAAGCACTGATGATATATGGGATTTGGTGTTATGTTCTGAGATTCTGTCTGTCTGTTTTGTATTTTTTACTTGTTTATTTTTTCTGATTATTTGTGGTTTCACTGTTCTGTGTTTTGTATTGCTGTCACTCCCTGTCTTTGTCACACTTTTCGGGAGTCTGTGGGGATTTCGGTTTTCTCTGCATTTCCTCTGTCATGCGCCTCCTTCATTAGTAATTACATTTCATTGTAAATAATACTAATTAACTAACAACCACTAACATCTTAGAATTAGTGTCTACTAATGACTAACTTGTATATCATACTAATCTAGTAACACCATAGAATCAGGGTTTTCTACTAATCTACTAACGTCATCTTCTTTCCTCACTGCACCTGTCTCTCTTTCTGCCTGTTCTATCACTAATTCTTTCATTGGTTCCTCTATTAACTACAGCTGACTCTCGTTTCCGCTTTCCATTCTCTAATTGTATGCACTTGCCTACTACCCAGTTCATGTTCAAGTCTGTGTTATGTTTAAATCCGGTCCGCGTATTATGTGTTCCTTCGTTATTTTATTATCTGCTCTCCTCATTGTTTTATTACGTGCACCTGTCTGTCATTTGCCCTTTCCGGTTCCTCACACCTGATCCTCATTGTTTCTGGTCTCCCTCAGTGTATTTATACTTTGTGCTTTCAGTCCTTTGTTGCGAGTTCCTCACAATTTGTTATTCCAGCTTTTGCAATAGATCTTCCAAGTTATCTGTTAGTATCATTCCGAGTTGTCAGTTAGTGTTATTCTGTTTCTGAGTTTTTTGTGTTATCCCTCAAGCTTTTTCCTGTTGTTTTTTTTTTGTTTGTTTGTTGCTGTCTTTTTGTTTTCTCTTGTTTCCCATTACGCCTTCCTAGTTTCGACCTGTGTTCTCGCGACCCTGATTTTTGGACTCTGTTTTTGTACCTCTGCTGTGCCTTCCCGGTTCTGACCTCTGCCTGTTTTGTAACCACTCTTTGGACTGTTTTTTGTACTGTTGCCCCCCTCATTAAACTTCAGTTTTTTGTACTCCCTGCCTGCTACTGGGACCTCTTTCCACCCGTCTTTACATTTGGCCTACACAATTAAACAAAGATGTCTCCTTCCGATGGTCCAGACAAGGATTCAGGTACCTGGGAATTATTTTCACACCCAGCCCCACACAATTATTTATTGCTAATTACAATAAGTTAATTAAACAAATAAAAAGTGAAATGACACGATGGGAGGTCCTTCCCCTCGTCGAGACGGTGAAAGTTACTTTTTTTTCTATTTCAATCCCTACCGAAAGGGATAGGGTACCCATATCCACCTTTGATATGTTAAATAAACTAATTTCTAAATTTATCTGGCAGAAGAAGAGACCTAGAATAAGACTTAAAACCCTTCTCTTGCCAAAAGATAAGGGAGGCCTGGGCCTGCCAAATTTCAAACTTTATTATTGGGCTGCACAGTTGAATGCAATAGTGGCATGGATTAGAAATGACCAAGAGACAGGATGGGCCCAGATAGAGCAGAGTACAGCTAAGGATATATCTCTATCAGTACTGCCTTTTATTAGCATAAAGTCCGTCAATAAAATAAAAATTTAATATGAATGGATTAAACACACTTTGAAGGTTTGGACAACAGTAAAAAAAATGATGGGGGGACCAGGGTCAATTTCAAGAGCAATGCCAATAGTGGGCAATATAGAATTCCTCACTTCCACATGGGATAGTGGGTTTAGAAGATGGTCCGATAAAGGTCTTAGCACAATTAATCAATTATTTAACGGAACAGAACTTAAAACTTTTCGCTTCCATCAAACGATTTGTATAGGTACCTCCAAATAAGGCACTATATCATGAGTCATAAAGAAAGGGAGATGGTCAGAAAAAACCCAAATAAAATAGAAGACTACTTTATTAGTATTGCAGAAAAAAACTTTCCAACTAAAAAACATGTCTAATATATATAAAAGGCTTATAAATGACATCACACAAAATACCTGGAACATCAAGGCAAAATGGGTATTGGAATTAAATATTATAATTGAAGATAATGTATGGGAAGACATGTGTGCAAGTTGTCATAAAGGAATCAATAGTCAACTGTGGAAAGAATTTGACTGGAAATCAAAAATCAGGTATTTTAATACACCTCTCATTATTTCTTCATATGTGAAAGGGCCTTCTGTGGCATTATGTTGGAGAAAATGTGGAAAAATAGGAGACCACACACACATCTTTTGGGATTGTCCAATAATTCAAAGATTCTGGAAAAGTGTTAAAGAAATTGACAACATTTTTAGAGGTGGATGTCCCCCCAGATCCATTGTTATTTTTGTTAGGAGTTATACCTAAAGATATATATAGCACAGATAAGAGGTATATACTACGAATACTTGTATTGACCACCAATAAGATGATAATTGAACTGGAAGGATACAAAACCACCAACCATACCTCAGTGGGTGCAGAGACTGAAACAGATTTACACAATGGAACGAATGTCTGCAAGTCAGCAACTGAAAATTGATATTTTTATACAAAGGTGGACTTGTGTTACGTTATATCTTGGTGTCAAATAAAACGAGATGGGTTGTTAAAAAATGTGTTATTATAATGGAATGCCATCGAAAATGCCATTGGTACTGTAGGTTCCTCTGTAACTGACTCCCTTTAGCTGCAAATGCCACCCCTTCTGTAAATGTTTTTTTTTTTAAATGATTTTATTGTATTTTTATTCATTATTAATTATTATTATTAAATCTTTATAGGGGTCCTATGTCAAGAAATGTTTTGTCATGTAAAATAATGCAAAAAATTCAAATAAAAAAAAAAAAAACCGAATGGACGAAATGGAGTTGGTTTTCGACCATAATATTTCGGCTAGACGGTTTATCACCCTCGCCAGGATAGCGAGACTGTGGCCGAATTCGCAATTAAAAATTTGAGCGCTGGCAGATAGTCGCTCCTCTGTTATGGGACATTGAAGTGGAGGTGCAACAGGCGTTGCTATGTAATCCAAGCCCGGGTAGGGGTCCCGTCAATTGCCTTTTTGTACCTCCAAAAGTGAGGCCTCGGGTCCTCCAGTGGGGTCATTCGTCACAGTTTGTGGCGCATCCGGGTACCCACCGTAACAAGGAATTTATTTTCAAACGATTCTGGTGGCCTGGTATGAAGAAGGACATGTGCAAATTTTTTGCTGCTTGTTCTGTTTGCGCTCGCAGGAAGGGTTCTCGACTCCCACCCTTAGGCTTGTTACGGCCGTTACCCGTGCCTAGTCGTCCTTGGAGCCATTTCGCATTGGACTTTGTAACCGGGTTGCCCGATTCGCAAGGTAATACGGTTATAGTGGATAGGTTTTCCAAGGTGGCCCATTTTATCGCCCTGGCCAAATTACCATCTGCGCCGGAGACCGCTCAGTTGGTCATCAGCCACGTGTTCCGCGTGCACAAATTACCGCAGAACATAGTGTCGGACCGTGGGCCCCAATTTGTCGCCAGGTTCTGGCGTTCTTTATGTGCCCAGCTGGGCGCGTCTGTTAGTCTATCGTCCGGTTTCCATCCACAAACTAACGGGCAGACAGAGCGAACTAATCAGACTATGGAAAACACCCTTCACTGCTTAGCAGCTAATAATCCTACCTCGTGGAGTCGTTATCTCTCTTGGGCGGGGTATGCTCATAATACTCTGCGCAATGCCTCCACTGGCGTCTCTCCCTTCGAGGCCCACGTAGGTTATTTGCTGCCACTCTTTCCTGAACTTGAGAGGAATGTGGAGGTTCCCTCTGCTGGCTTTTTTGTTTGGAGGTGTAGTGCGGTGTGGCAACGAGTTCACACATCTCTGTTATGAGCGTCGGCGTCCCAAAAAGTTTCGGCCGACAAACACCATCAGCTCCCTCTTATCAGGTAGGTCAGCGAGTCTGGCTCTCGTCGCGAGATTTGCCTTTGAGGGTTGAGTCGCGTAAACTGGCTCCACGTTACATAGGACCATTTAAAATGATCCGTAGGATAAATCCTATAATGGTGTGTCTTCAATTGCCACGCTCTATGTGGATTCATCCTACTTTTCACGTTTCACGTTTGAAGCCGCTGCTGATCAGGCCGTTGTCGCCTGCTGAGAGACCCCCTCCTCCTCCTTGGATTGTGGAGGTTCAGTGTAGACTGTCCGCCGCATTTTAGCGGAGAGACGGGTAGGTAGGGGGTGGCAGTTTTTAGTGGATTGGGAGGGGTATGGTCCAGAAGAACAGTGTTTGGTTCCGGCCAGAGATATTGTGGATTCTAATCTAATTAAGGATTTCCACAGTAGTCCGAGGGATCGTCCTGTTATGGTTCTGTAGTGGTTTGTGGCTGTTTATTTTCTTTTGCGTTTCTCGTCCTGCTTTCCCGATTGTGAATCTATCAGATTTTTTCAATTTTCCGTTTCGGGGTTTGCCGTCCTCATTATTGTTTTCACCTAAACATTTTTATTTAGGTTCCTCACTTCTGGTTCTTCGCTGCTTGTTTGTCTGTCGACATTGCATTTGAGCCAGGTATAGCCAGGTACTAGCGACCTCCTGATATTAAACTTTATATGTTCTCAGGTTTCTTTGGACTTTTGTTTTTGGGTTTACAGTCTTCCAGCTCTGAGCTAAGGTAGCTGAAGGTGTTCTTTTGTTTGCTAAATTTCCCGTTCTAGCTCATTGTGAGCTCAGGAAATTTAGTTGGTATTTCACTAGTTTACTAGTTCGCCCGTTTTAGTGGGTTGATTCTTGTTTTTTGGCTGTTAACCTTAAGGAATTAAGTTCCTGTTTTTTCTTTTTTCTTTAAAAAAAATTATGTTCTCACCCCTATTATTGGTTATCACGGTTGTGAGCTGACTTGTTCTGATACCCCCACCTTCACGTTTGAATTTCCGAACCATTATAAACCCATTACAGGTTCGTGGGTTTTTATTTTCTTTTCCGTTGCGGTTCTCGTCCTTATTTCCCGATTGTGAATCTCAAATTTTTTCCAAGTTTTGTTCCAGGGTTTGCTTTCCCTCATCGTTTTCACCTGTGCGTCTACCTGCGGGGTATTTAAGTTCCTCACTTCCATTTCCCCGGTGCTTCTTTGTCATTCGACATTGCATTGAGCCAGGTATAGCCAGGTACTAGCGACCTTGTGATATTAAATGATGTTTATGTTCATGGGGGACTTGCTATTGGCTTTTAGTTCAGGTATAGGTATACCTATATATACCTCTCACTGTAACAGTTATATCATCAGGATACTGCTTAGACTGATATTATTACCTGGAATTGGTATACTTTTTATTTCTTTATCACTTTTAACTAAAGCAGCTAACGGTTCTGCCACAAGCGTATACAGAATCGCAGACAGCGGACATCCTTTTCTGACCGACCTTTCCAATGGAAAGGAGTCTGTCAGCACTCCGTTACATTTAATGCAACTCCTGGCCTTACTATACAACAGCTTTATCCATGACACTATCCGGGACCCGAAAGAAAACGTCTCCATAGTTTTAATTAATAACTCATGCTCCACTCTATCAAAAGCTTTGTTAAGATCTAAACTTAAAACAACACCCCCTTCCCCATCCTTTTCCATATGATCAACAACATCTCTAATTGTGCAAATCGTATCAGTTATGTCCCTCCCTGGAATACTATATGTCTGCGTTGGTGATATTAATTTACCTAAGACCTTCTTTATCCTATTTGCTAAAACTTTTGTCAATAGTTTGTAATCTTGATTTAAAAAACCTCACCAATTTTTTCCATAAAACTAAATAAATTTTCAACAAAATCAAAACAAAATAGGTGCGAGAATATCTGCAAACACTTTATGAAACTCACTTGTGAGACCATCAGAACCCGGACTCTTATTAGAACGACTGCTCTTAATCGCATCTTTAATCTCATTTAATAAGAAATCATCATCACACATTCCCTTCTCATCTGCAGATATCCTTGCATCCACCTTTGACAATTGGCCATACAGACCTGATCCTTTTTGAAAAGATTTTTATAAAACAATTGAACCCTTTCCAAAATATCAACAAAATCCGACACCTTTTCCACATTTTCCTTTTCTAATTCATGAATGTAATTTCTCTTTTGATTCCTTTTTTCCATACCAAGAAAGAAAGATGTACACGTCTCTCCTTCAACAGCGTATCTAGCGCTACTCCTCACTATCGCAACTAAACATTTTGATTTCACAAATTAATTTCATTCAGCTTGTATTTTTAAATAATTTTGAACACTATAATTAAAATGTTTTATTTTAAAAGTTAATCTAAAACTCTACTTTGTAACATCATCTCTTTCTGATTTCTTTTGAAATTCTGTTGCTCTGCATATCTAATGCTCTTCTTTTTTATTTCATCTTTTAAGCTCTCCCACCATGTACATATATTTTCTTTATACATCTTCTTATTTATTTAATTTATAATACAATTTGTTATCATTGTTATGTACTGTTTTTCTTTTAAAAGGCTTTCATTAAGGCACCACACACCTCCATTCTTTCCTCCTTTCCCACGATTAATTTTAAAAACCATTGTAGCATGATCACACACACACACAATTTATACTCAACGTGACTTATAAATTTAATTATTTAATTTTTTACCAGACATAGATCTATCATACTGTGTTGACATTTTGTGTTAATTTAAGACATTTAAAAACTTAATTGTAACATTTATGTCATTTCTTTAAGAGAAACTTTATTTTGACAGACACGTCTTACAGAAGTACTTTTATTTTGAAAAGTGTAACTGCGATGAGGAAAAGCAGGAAGACATTACACCTCGTGTTTGCTAGTGTTCAGCTCTGTTAATCTACCTACCAACACTAAGGAGGCAATGCCGTGAGTTCATAATTTATGTTACATAAATAAGTTAATGTTGCTACAATATTTCGTTGATAAATAACATGGTTATTTTGCATTGAAAAAAACCGATTTATTTTACAAGCTATTTACATTGAAAAACGATTTATTTTACAAGCTATTTACATTGAAAGGAGGACAGGACAGCATGTGATATTGTTCTGTTCATGTTTATTTCAGTTTTTACTCCATGTCCTTGTACTAAATGAAGAGCCTACAGTAAATGGTCAACCTTACTACACGTCTCTGTCATTCTTGGAGTGGAGTTTAGCTCGCTGTTGAGCTGAAGTAAACGCACACTTTAGTAGGAACAGCACACCTACTGTTTAAATTCCCTATCACAACCTGTCATCTTGAATATTCTCTTTTATTTGAATTTTCAATTCTCCACCTGTCAACCATATTTTCCTCTTCCATTATTTTCATGATCATTTTCCTAGAAGAGTCAGGCTTGAAGGCAGCACTGTTACGATCGGTGGGATATAGGGATCCAGAAGCAGGCGGGATGCAGAAAACCGAGGTTTAATGTTCGGCAAAGGTACAAAAACACAATCCAAAGGAAGGTCAAACAGGCAGAGGTCAAAAACAGGAAGGCACGGCAGAGGTACACAATCACAGTCCAGGAACAGGGTCTCGAGAACACGGGCAGAAGTCGAAAAACCAGGAGATCAAAGAGACACAAAACATAAAACGAAAAAACTAAACAAAGAAAACTCTAGGACAACCCAATAATAAAATACTAACTCACGAAACAAAAACTCAGAAAACAAACAGATAACAGACTCGGAAGACAACTCAAACAAGAAGTACTCGGACACAGATAAGCTAACTCGGGGGTGAAAAAACAGGCTTCAGACTCGCAACGAGGGACAAAGACAGCAGGTATAAGGGACAGGACAGCGGCGCAGACAGGACCGCTCAGGTGGACGGCGGCGCAGGAGCGACCGCTCAGGTGGACGGCGGCGCAGACAGGACCGCTCAGGAGGACGGCGGCGCAGACAGGACCGCTCAGGAGGACGGCGGCGCAGACAGGACCGCTCAGGAGGACGGCGGCGCAGACAGGACCGCTCAGGAGGACGGCGGCGCAGACAGGACCGCTCAGGTGGACGGCGGCGCAGACATGACCGCTCAGGAGGATGGCGGCGCAGACAGGACCGCTCAGGTGGACGGCGGCGCAGACAGGACCGCTCAGGTGGACGGCGGCGACGGCTGCATCGCTCAGGGGGCCGGCGGAGACGGCTGCATCGCTCAGGGGGCCGGCGGAGACGGCTGCATCGCTCAGGGGGCCGGCGGCGACGGCTGCATCGCTCAGGGGGCCGGCGGCGACGGCTGCATCGCTCAGGGGGCCGGTGGCGACGGCTGCATCGCTCAGGACAGGAGGCTAGCGGGCTCGGAGACTTAAATCTACAGCCCGTAACTTTGCCGCAAACTTCCTTAATCCCACACAATAATTCCATCATAGTCACTTTATCTTCGCCGACAATTTCAACACTCATAGTCAAGCTCATATCATAGTTCATTGCCATTAAATCATCCGTTGTGCATTCACCATTATCCTTTTCCTGTCACGATTCTACGGTCATGTTACGTTTTATGTTTGATTCATGTTACGTTTCCCGTTCATTGTTTAAGCATACATATTTCCATGTTTTTCCGCAGCCTTGCGTTCATGCTGTTTCTTTCTCTTGCTGTCGCTCACACTTCCCTAATTGTTTCATTCTCCTGTGTCTATTTACTAATCTACTAACATTAGATCAGGATTGGGTAATACTAACTCTCTAACCTTGTGTTCATGTTTACCTTACATTCCTCGTGCATGTCATTTACTAACGCTAGGTCAGGATAGGTTTATTACTAACGAGTACTAATTATCTTGTTACCTTGTCAGCCTTCCACACCTGATTTCCATTCGCATGCTGCTCTCAAGCTAAGTGTCTGCACCTGTCTACACCTGCATTTAAGCTCAGTGTTCATGTCATGTCTTTGCAAAATTGTTGCCTGTTAGTTTATCTACTGTCACTTTTGAGCGTTTATCCATTGTCTGACTACTGTTACAGATCCAAGCCTGTTTACTGACCATCGTTACTGCCAGCCTATCGTTTCTACTGCCTGTTTTTGACCACGAGTTTTGCCTGCTGTCTGTTTGTACCCTTGCGGGCATTTATTATTACGTCTGTGTTCTGAGTCGTGCATTACGGGTCCAACCTGCACACACCCGTCTCATTTCCATTCCGATAGTCGTGTTCTGTCTTTTGTTAGTAGCCATATTGTCAATCCGGGGAAAAAATTATAATAATACCAAACCAAAAATAAACTCCAAAAGCTGCTGGGGGGTTAACAACAATTCTGCAGAACAAACCCAAGCAAAAGATGATTGCAAATAATAAACACATTTAAATTGAAACCAGCACTCACTTTCAAACACACTTATGGAAATACGAACCATTCACTGGACATTTTCAGTTATTATTATTATTATTATTTTATTTGACATTTAAATTCAAGAAATACATGCGTAACAAAAAGAAACATAGATTGAGGCAAGTATCTCCGGTGAAGAAAAAACATCAAGGATGAAACACAATAAAGTCAAGACTTATTTCCATTGTGGTCCTTGGTCTCAAAACAGGTAAGCAATACAAAACACACAAACAATAATATGACAAACTATATAGCTATGACAATTAAGTGGAGTACAAACGTAACCACAGGCAACAATGTAACAAAGACAATATTATACATTTAAAATCTAGTTTTTAACGTTGTCGAGGAGCCATGATTTAACTTTTTTCTTGAAATTGTATCGGCTACTAATACATTTTAACTGTGAAGGTAGCAAATTCCAATTGGTGGCTCCCCAAAATTTAAAAGAACATTTGCCCATATTTGTTTTGAACCTTGGAATACACAGGTCGGCAATGCTGGCTCTGGTGTTATGGGTATGCATGTCCCTATTTCTCTGAAAATAATTAGTGAAATAATCGGGGGCCCTATTATTGTAAATATTGTGAACTATATTAAGCTGAAGTTGAACAGACCTGGCTTCCAGAGGGAGCCAGCCCAACAACTGGAAATGTTGTTTGCCCACGTGTGCTCTAGAGGCTAGTCCTAGTGTTACGCGGATGAGTTTATTCTGAGAAACCTGTAAATTTTCTTTTAAAACTTTGGTCAGACCTCCGTACCAAGAACAGATTGCATAGTCGAAACAAGAAGAAACAAGTGAATTAGCCAGTATGCAGAGACTTTCTGGGTCTAGTAAATGGGCTTTTCTGGCCAGAAATTTGGTTCTGCCATTCACCTTGCTCATCGTTTTGAGAGCCATGGATTCCCCGCTCAGGCTGCTGTCTAGGTGGCAACCTAGATAGCTGATTGACTTTTTTGCAGCAAAAAGCTGGCCCTCGAGATTAATGCTGGGCGAGACCAGTTTACGCATCCTGGGTTGGGAACCAAAGATGATGAATTCTGTTTTGGCCATGTGCAGAGATAATTTATTGTCAATGAGCCAAGATTTGATAGTAGAGAATTCCTTACTGAGAGTGGCCTGCAGCTTGTCCATGTGGCCTGCAGTGTGGTATGGCCGTGAGCAAAGGCGTCCCAAGCTAACCAGGGTTAAATTGTTTCTAAACTACAACCGCCGTTACTGTTTCATTTTGGTTATTAACGCAGTCAAAGGAGCAGAATTACGAGAGTGCATATTGTCGACTGCATAATTGGGACACAACGACATTTAATTAGCCTATCTTCACTGTGAATGATGAAGTTACAGTTTCCATCTTTTACCTTGGTTAACGGCGCCATCGCGTTCGTAAACGCAAAACAAAACTTTTTAAAAAGCTTACAGCACCGGGTATTCCCAGGCGGTCATCCATCCAAGTACTAACCAGGCACGACACTGCTTAGCTTCCGAGATCAGATGAGTTTGGGCGTTTTTTTTATTTATTTTTATTATTTTTTATTATAAAAATAGACAATTAAAAACAAAATACATTTTCAATATTTAGACAAATTACAAGATGCATACATAAACATATAAACAATTATCATTCATCATCTTAATTCAAATAAACAAATGTAGTCATCCAATCCCCAATTTATCTTACTACAACGTATTAATACAACAAAGTCAACCTATATATTTATGTATTTATATATACACACACATTTGAACCATTATATTAATATTTATATTAATTATAAACCAATTTTTCTGCAAAATTAATAGAAATTAAAGTACACTCAAAAATAGTCCAAATTTTTACTTTCTTATTTTCAAAATGTGCCATATTTCTTCTGGATACTACAGCATATCTTGCATGACTTAGTACTAAATTAAGCAAATTAATATTCAGCTCTTTATTTGCTTCACATACCCCAAACAAAATTAGTTTTTTCCATTCCAATCCATCAGTGGATTGATTTATATGACCAATGTTTTTTCAACACTCCCTTCAATTTCAAATAAAAACTTTTCAAACTCTCACATAAACTCTCACTAAATAAATGCATTAGTGTTTCCACCATCAAACCACATACATCACATTCTCTTCTGATATTTTTATTTATCTGATGTAAAACAACATTTGTATAAATTCTGTTATGTCTTATTGTGAAGTCATTATTTTCACAAATTATGCTGTTATATTTAACATTTAGATTTTTCCATATACTTTTGACATCTAGTTGAGGAAACACTTTTACCCATACATTTTCAGAAGCAGGTATTTTAATTTCCTTTTTTTCAATCATTCTGTAGAAGTTCCTTGTAGTAAATTTTGATAGTACAGTATTTTTTTCTTTCTTTACAATGAATAAATCATGTAAAACAGAAGATCCAACTCCAAGACACTCACTATTAATCAATTTTACCCATTCAGTTGGAAAACTGCTCTTACTTTTTTCATATATGCTTTCAATAGTTTTTTTTTCCGAATACAGTCATCATATTCATGTACAGTGTCTATTATTGCTTGTTTTGGAAGAAAACCTGGAATAACTTCGTATTTTAAATCTTTCACCTGTTTTAAGCCTGCAGTCATGAAATGCTTATTGTAAAGCACCACACTGTTCGATTGGATTTTTTGATTTAGAAAAACCGGATGATTCAGCATCAAATCTATTTTTTGACACTCGTAATCTATACTCTGCAAAAAACCAGACCATGCTTCGAAAACTTCTTTTTAAAAGCTGGGCACATTTTCAACAAACTATTTTGCTCACATCCTCCACTCTTATATAGGTATTCTTTAAAGAAATATTTCCACCCATAATCAACAGAATCATATATATACTTATTCACAATTTTAATTCTCATTGCTTTTCTCTTTATATCTAAATTACTCATTTTAATCCTCCTTCATCATAATTTCCTATAAGTGTTTTCTGGGCGATTTTAACTCCCTTTCCATCCCATAAAAAATAGGAAATTACACCATTTATTTATTTTAATACCCATTCAGGCATATCCATCACCCCCAATCCATACACAAATTTAGATAAAAGCAAAGAGTTAATTACCAGTTTTTCCTTTCAATTTAAATCCTCTGTTTCCACAAATTCAATGTTTGTTTCACTTTATTAAGAACCCCTGTCCAAGTTTTATCTCAAGCCTCTTTTTCATCTATACCTATATTAATTCCTAATATTTTAATTGAGTTGCTAGCTCTCTTAAATAGAATATCACAATCCACTGGATTTATATTATCTACAAACATAATTTCAGATTTCTCCACATTTACTTTAGCACCTGATGCCTTTTCATAAATCTCCATGTGCTTCATTATTTTTGTAATGCTGCTTACATCTTTTACAGTCAGTGTCATATCATCTGCATACTGATGTATGATACTATTTCCTCCTCTAGGAATTTTAATGCTTCTAATTTCATTACTCCTCAGCCTCCCTGGGAAGGTCTACTCCAGGGTATTGGAGCGGAGGGTCCGATCGATAGTTGAACCTCAGATTGAGGAGGAGCAATGTGGTTTTCGTCCCGGCCGTGGAACCGTGGATCAGCTCTTTACCCTCGCTAGGGTGCTGGAAGGGGCATGGGAGTTTGCCCAACCAGTCCACATGTGTTTTGTGGATTTGGAGAAGGCTTATGACCGTGTTCCCAGGGGCATCCTGTGGGGGGTACTCCGGGAGTATGGGGTGGATGGCCGCTTACTAAGGGCCATTCAGTCCCTGTACCGAAGGAGTGAGAGTCTGGTCCGCGTTGCCGGCAGTAAGTCGGACTTGTTCCCAGTGGGGGTTGGACTCCGCCAAGGCTGCCCTATGTCACCGGTTCTGTTCATAACTTTTATGGACAGAATTTCTAGGCGCAGCCGGGTGGCGGAGGGTGTCGAGTTTGGTGGTGGAAGGATTGCGTGTCTGCTGTTTGCGGACGACGTGGTCTTTTTAGCTCCATCAAACAGCGACCTTCAGCTCCTGCTGGGACAGTTCGCAGCCGAGTGTGAAGCGGCTGGGATGAGAATCAGCATCTCCAAGTCTGAGGCCATGGTCCTCAGCCGGAAAAGGGTGGACTGCCCTCTCCGGGTCGGGGGGGAGGTCCTGCCTCAGGTGGAGGAGTTTAAGTATCTCGGGATCTTGTTCACGAGTGAGGGTAGGATGGAGCGGGAGATGGACAGGCGGATCGGGGCGGCGTCAGCAGTGATGCGGGCGCTATACCGGTCCGTCGTGGTGAAGAGAGAGCTAAGCCAAAAGGCGAAGCTCTCGATTTACCGGTCAATCTACGTTCCAACCCTCACCTATGGCCACGAGCTATGGGTAGTGACCGAAAGAACGAGATCGCGAATACAAGCGGCCGAAATGAGTTTCCTCCGCAGGGTGGCCGGGCTCAGCCTTAGAGATAGGGTGAGGAGCTCGGACATCCGGGAGGGACTCAGAGTAGAGCCGCTGCTCCTCCATGTCGAGAGGAGCCAGCTGAGGTGGTTCGGGCATCTGGTGAGGATACCTCCTGGACGCCTCCCTCGGGAGGTTTTTCGGGCATGTCCGTCCGGGAGGAGACCTCGGGGCCGACCCAGGACACGCTGGAGGGATTACATCTCTCGGCTGGCCTGGGAACGCCTCGGGATTCCCCCGGAAGAGCTGGCGGAAGTGGCTGGGGAGAGGGCGGCCTGGGTTCCCTTGCTGAAGCTGCTGCCCCCGCGACCCGGACCCGGATAAGCGGAAGACAACGGACGGAACGGACGGACTAATTTCATTATCCGCTTTTATCATTGTGGCAAAAGGTTCAATACAGATGCTAAATAACAGGGCGGATAGAGGGCACCCTTGTCTTATAGATCTTTCTAAAGGGAATGTGTTAGTTAAATAGCCATTACATTTAACACAGACTTTTGCATTATTATACAATAGCTTAATCCATTTCATTATTCTATTACCAAAACCAAATTTCTCCATAGTTTTATATAAAAAACCATGTTCCACTCTATCAAAAGCCTTATTTAAATCTAGACTCAACACTATTCCACCCTCATCCTTCATATAATTTACCACATCTCTTATTGTACAGATTGTGTCTGCTATATCTCTCCCTGGCACACCATAAGCTTGTGTTGGAGCTATTATACTCTTCAAAACTTTTTAAATTCTGTTCGCCAGTACCTTCGCTAAAACTTTGTAGTCGCTATTTAAAAGACTTAAAGGTCTAAAATTTTCTCATTTCTGTTTACTTCCTTTATTTTTATATATCATTGTGATTATTCCTATTGTCAAAGAATCAGGAACCTTCTGCCTACTCTGCATAAACTGAAAAACTTTTAATAATATTGGTGCTAAAATCTCAACAAAAGTTTTGTCAAATTCACTTGTCAGGCCATCTAGACTTTTATTTGCTTGGGTATTTTCTATTGCTTCTTTTATTTCTAGAATAGTTATATCTTTCTCACACATTCCCTTTTCTTCATCTGTTATTTTAGCACTCACAGTACTCAGGATAGTTTTCACACATTCTTCATCCACGTCACTCTTTTTAAATACGTTTTTGTAAAATGTTTCGGTTGTTTCCAGCACACTTACTAAATCATTTACAATCTCACCTTTTTCATTTTCCAACTCATTCATATAGCACCTATTCTGTTTCCTCTTATCCATCCCAAGAAAATACTGAGCTCTACTCCTTATTATAGCTCCCATACATTTCTCTCTTTCATAAAGTTTTAGTTCCTCTTTTATCTTTATATAGTTTTCTATATTGTAATCAGGGTCATTTTCAGCCTTTTCTATTTCTTCAGCAAATTTTTCCCAGAGTTCTTTTTCCTCACATTGTTTTCTATAATTCCGTATCTTAGAATATCTTATACTTAATTTCTTTATTTTAGTTTTCATTCCTTCCCACCATAACCCTGTGTCTTCTATCAATAGAGGGCTATTTTTTCCCATTCTCAATACATTTAATAACTTTAGATTTATATTGTTCTTCATTTAGGAAGCTATTATTTAAACACCATACCCCTCCTCCTCTAAAACTATCAATTTTTAGGAAAAGATTCAAATGAATGGCAGCATGATCACTAAAAGATGTAAATTTATAGCACATTCTTGAAACATGGTTCACCACATCCTCCTTTACCAGCAATAAATCTATTCTGCTTTGTTTTAATTCACCCAATACAACCTGCCTTCTTGAAAATTCAACTTTGTTTGGATTCTCAGCTCTCCACACATCCACTGATTTGTTTTTGGCCATTATTTCTAATAGAACATTTCTTGACCCATCAGGTTTAAAAGAAGCACCTCTCGCATTATCTAATCTCGTACATTTAATGTTAAAATCTCCAACTTGTATACAATTCCCAATACAAAATGGCTTTAGTTTCATCAATAGTTCTTTCCTATCTTTCTCTACATTGGGAGCATACACATGTATTAATCAATGACCCACATTTTCATAATCAAAATCCAAAATAATGATTCTACCATTATTGTTCACATTAATTTGTTTCACATTATTTACATTATTTATTTATCTCTTTTTTTAACAAAATAGCAACCCCACACGACCTTTCAGTTCCATGGTTGACAAAGATTAAATCAGTCCATTTCTGTTAAATTTCTTCCATGATTGAATCAGTCCAATAAGTCTCTTGCAGGCAAACAATATTAGTTTAAAAACTAACTAAAACTTGCTCCAACTTTGTCATGCTCCTCACACCGTTTACGTTAAGTGATGTGAGAGAAAACATATTGGAAATCAACAAGAGTAGGATTAAAAGCTGGACCATTATTTAATCATTTTCATACCTTTTTTCCTTTCCCTTTCCGTGTTTGCCTTCTTCACTTTCCTCTTCATCGCCATATGCTCTCTTTCTGGTGTCTGCTTTTCTTTCTCCTCTCCAGAGATGTCTTCAATTTGCATGTCCTTTATCCAATTTATTTCACTGCTTGATCTCTCCTCAGAGGCCAGATTTGTCTCAGGGACCACAGATGACGACTCCTTCTCCGCATCACTTCTCTCTGAGGCCTTCCTGGAATCAGATCTATCCTCAGGGGTACTCACAATGGACACAGAGGATCCTGGCACTTCAGAAGCCTCTCCATTCCACTCTTCCCCCCCTTGGACTTGGCATCCTGTAGAAAGGCAGAATCCATGCTGCTCCCTATATCGTCTATTGGAGCCACTATCTCCTGGGATGCAACTTCCTCTGTTTCCCTTATTTTCTCTACCGCTTCTTCTTCCTCCTCTTCTCTCTGGAGTGGCGGCGTCTCTTTCTCCTCTTGTGTGTTAGGGATCACCTCCTCGCTGTTTTCCTCCTCGCACACACAGCGGTTCTTCCGTGCTCTGCATATCCTACAGAACTCATTCTCTTTACATTCTCTTCCATAATGTCCTTGTTCTCCACACTTTCTGCATGTGAACTCTCTCTGAGGATGTGTCCAGGCTTTATCCAAATTCTGCAGACCTTTACTTGCCGATCATGTATTATCCGGAAGTATTCTGCTCTTTCTAATGTCTCAAACTTTGTGGAATATGGCACATATGACTGTTTCTGTAAATTTTACCTTACAGAACCTTGTTCCATCCACAATGTCTGTACCTGGCCACTTCCTTCTCTTTTTCGGGGAAATCGCCTTAACTCCCCAATCTCTCAATTTTAGAAGAATCTCAGTGTCTTCTATGTATGTTGGCAAATTCAAAAAGGACACAACTAATTCATAATTTTTTACTTCTTTAGCCATCACCCTGCTATTCTTAACTTTCAATCCTTCCAACAATCTATTTTTACCCATCTCAGTACACATCGTCACTTCATACTTTATTTGCGCTTTAAATCGACATCCGATTACCTTGCCGCATTCTTCTTTGATAGCTCTCAACAGTTCCATCATCGTAATCCTCTCTTCGCCGATAATTTCCACTGCAAGAGTCGTAATTCGTAATTCAAAGTTGTTGCCGATGGTCTGTCCGTGTTCATTGCCGAGGGTCCGTCCATGTTCTTTGCCGAAATACCATTGCCTTTAGCCACATCCATTTTCGTTGTTTGTCCCGTATCCAGTTTGTTTACCATTAAATCCATCTGAAAGAAAAAAGACAAGAAAAACGCAACCCCCAAACAGCACAAGCTGCAGGGGGTTCACTCACGCACACACACACACAAGTAAAAGAACTGACAAACAAACAAAGTTTTAACTACTCAAACGAACAAAGTTTTAACTACTCAAACAATCAAACAAACGAACAATGAAGTGCTTCAGGGATACAAACTTTCTACGCGTGTGACGTATTCAGAGTGGTATGGCCGTGAGCGAAGGTGCACCTAGCTAACACGGATTAAATTGTTTTTAAAATACAGCCGCATTTTCCGTTTAATTTCGGTTATCAACACAGTCAAATGAGCACAATCAGGAGAGTGCGTATTGTAGACTGCATAATTAGGACACGATGACGTTTAATTATCTTCATTGTGAATACAGTTAGCCTACAGTTTCCACCTTTTACCTTGGTGAACAGCGCCATCGCGTGACTCAATTCAAAACAAAACTTTTTAAAAAGCTTACAGCACCTGGTATTCCCAGGCGGTCTCCAATCCAAGTACTAACCAGGCCCTACACTGCTTAGCTTCAGAGATCAGACGAGTTTGGGCGTTTTTATTATTATTATTTTTTTTTTTTTCTTATTATATTAAATACAATGAAAGCATTGGACAATTACAGTATGAAATTCAGGCTGTCCTCATTGAGGACAACAAAAGAGTTTTTGCAGAAGTAATACTTCAGAAAAACTGGGACCATATCCTTGCTCGCGCAGTGAGTATAAACAAGATTTACATTTTTCTTAACAATATTAACAAACATACAAAACAAACCCATTCATCACCCCTCATATGTAGCAAAATTCCGCCTCCTCCAATTAGCCATCCTAGCATAGCACAAAATTGTGTTAATCAAAAAAACATTACAATCTGGAATTGTCCCTCAAACTCCAAACAGGAATAAACTCTCCCACTCATTCTGCATTAACAATCTCCCCTTGTCTGTCTTCAATAACCGCCCCAATATTCTCTTGAAATTACAAAAGAAGGAAGACATTTTTGGGCAATACAAAAACATGTGTTGTATATCTTCCTCCATCTCCCCACAGACACTGCAAAGAGCAGAGTCTGAGATATTCAATCTATACAGTAGCTTTTGTGTAAACAAGCAATTATGTCGCAATTTCAAATCCAACTCTTCAAGCGCTGGTGCCAGAAATCTCAACCACAAAGTCTGCCAGATTCTAGCGGTTTCTACGTGGCTGTAATAAAAGTTCCAGAATGGCTCGGAGGCAGGAGTCTTAAATAAAGATGACAGCAAACACATATAAAACATACGTGTACACCCTTCACCCAATCTCACATCTCCATTTCCACAATTAACGAGCACATCAGGAGTCTCAGTCACCTCAGTATACCCCGCCACACAACCCCTTTCAATCACATCAACCCAGCCAGCAGGTATTGCCCTTTTAATTATATCATAGAAATTACAAATCGATCGACTGGGTACATTTTCGTAGATTTCCCCCACCATATCCACTATAGCTTGAGGAGGCAGGAAACCCTCCCGTACCACATTGTGGCGAAGTGAGCTGCACCGCTCGCGGGAATAAACAGAGTCCAAGGTTTTGGTTTTAAGGAGAACGGGTTTTTATTTTCCGTTTCCGTTTCCGTTTCACACAACACAAAACACATCCAGACAGACCTCCAGTCATCAGTCTTCCTCCTCTCAACTCCCGGAGGGCTCCTTTTCAAGGATCTCAGGCTCACTGTTGAACAATCAAGGCAATTGGTTAATTGATACAAACAATCACACAATCAATCGTCACCAATTGCCTGATTGCCGACAGCTGTGCCGGTTACGTAAACCACCAAGTTCACTGGGCGTGTTCGGCTAGAGCCGATTTACGTCATATCTGCGGCGGCCTGCATCGGAAACTGTCCGAGATGGCCGAAAAGTCGGTGCTGCGTGAACTGAGGCGGAAATGACAACATAAGGTTAAGCAGGCGCCTTAGCAGCGGTGCAGTTGCTCTCATAATTGGACTGTTGTCCAAAAAATTGTCCTCTTCAAAACATTTGGTGTGAGCATATAGAACATTAAGGTAGGACCACCAAATGATAACACATTAATTTATGTCAAAGTATTTGGGAAGTTACCTAATTTATATTTCTCTTCACCATCCCTGTTATCAGTAAAACAACTCATTCTGATCTGAAGGGATGTTCTGCTGATGTTCTTCTGTTGAGAAGTGGAGTTTTCCCTATCTCCAGATGGGACAGTGTATAGGCAGACCTCTGCCTGTCACATTCCAGCAGAGGGGACCACATACAAATAAGCCAATTCCATAATAACATGAAGGGAAGGACGAATTAAACAATATTATGTAACACATCCTGGCACAACTGTGCTGTACATCCACTTTGCAAATTGTTGAAAAATGTATGATTGAGATCTAACACTGTTATTATGGCTATGGGTTCATTAGATGTGGGTGTTCTGGTCTCCAAAACAAAACCGATAAATTATACTAGCAATTAAGACCACATTTTCAGAATATTTATTTCACACACAATGGTGACATTCACATAAGGCAAATACACTGTAGGACTGTTCCCCTCCACCACCATTCAAACCACAATGACTCAGAGTTCTTTATGTCATTTTGGATGTTTATTGTCAAATCAGAAATATATGAACAGTAATTGGTGACAGGTAAAAAAAAGATTATACATTGATACAGGAAAACATGTTCTGCAAATACAATTCTATTTATCCATATATTACCATAACTGGCTAGGGACATCGTTCTTCACAGCGGTCCCTCAAAACAACTAATAACTCGCAGGATCCCAGTGTCCCCATATGTACTACAGGTGCAGCTCAAAAAATTTGAATATCGTGAAAAAGTTCAATATTTTTTGTCACTCATTTCAGAAAGTGAAACTCATATATTATATAGATTCATTACACAGAGTGAAATATTTCAAGCCTTTATTTCTTGTAATTTTGATGATTATGGCTTACAGCTAATGAAACCCAAAATTCAGTGTCTCAGAAAATTAGAATATTTTGCTTTAACATATTTTTAAAGTATCATATTTAATATTTGGCTGCATATCATTTGCCTGCTGTTACTTCCTGAAGTCTGTGACCAATCAACATCAAAATACTCACAATATCTTATTCTCAGGTACTGTTACAAGCGATACTATAACCTCTCTGCATTTGAACTGATCTCTATGGGAATTGGGGGGTAAGACTAGAATGCTGTAAATTACACTGGTACAGTATGGAACACATGGCTGGCTAAATGGCTGTAAGTCATCAAGGGTCTGAGCTATCGAACGAGCCCCAAAGCATCACTCTGTTGCCAGATATGAAGTAGATGTGGATGGATCACTGCAAGGGTTATTTCTCCTGACTCATTTTCCTATAGAACTCTATGGGGAAAAAAGTCAGGAGAAACAACCCTTAAAGGGATCCATCCACATCTACTCCATATCTGGCCGCAGAGTGATGGTTTGGGGCTCGTTTGATACCTTAGACCCTTGGTGACGTACAGCCATTTCGCCAGTCATGTGTTCCATACTGTACCAGCGTAATTTACAGCTGAATCTAGTCTTACCCCCCAATTCTCATAGAGATCAGTTCAAATGCAGAGAGGTTATAGTATCGCTTGTAACAGTACCTGAAAATAAGATATCGAGAGTCTTTTGATGTTGATTGGTCACAGACTTCAGGAAGTAACAGCATGCAAAGGATATGCGACCAAATATTAAATATGAAACTTTAAAAATATGTTAAAGCAAAATATTCAAATTTTCTGAGACACTGAATTTTGGGTTTCATTAGCTGTAAGCCATAATCATCAAAATTACAAGAAATAAAGGCTTGAAATATTTCACTCTATGTGTAATGAATCTATATAATATATGAATTTCACTTTCTGAAATGAGTGACAAAAAATATTGAACTTTTTCACGATATTCTAATTTTTTGAGCTGCACCTGTACATTTCTCACCCTCTATTGCATGTTTGGCTTTACTTCTTATGATAGCTCCCATACATTTCCTTTTTTCATGAGTATGTAGATCCGACTTTTGCTATTCCCTTTCTAATTTCTATTTATTTTCTTTTCAGTATGAAGCTCCTGTGAGTGGTATATCTTATACTAACCTTTTTTTATTCTATCTTTCAAAGCTTCCCACCACAGACCAATATTATTATTCATTAAGTTATTTGATAATTCATTTTGACTACATTTTTCAATGCACTCTCTATAACTCTCTTCTTTTAATAGGCTTGTATTCATGCACCAAATTCCCCCTCTTTGTTTTGCCTCCCCTAGAGGCTGAAAGAACAGCATGATCACTTATTGTTGTAAATTCATATGCTATTTCCCTAAAGTAGTTCACCATATCATCTTTTACTAAACATAGGTCAATTCTACTTCGCGTCAACTCTCCCATCACAGCTTGCCTTCTCGAAAAAAACCTCTTCGTAGGGTTTTCAGCTCTCCATATATCTATTAGCTTATTTTCTGAAATGACATCTTACAGGTCTTTCCTTGAAGAGTCCCATCTGAATCTAGCACTTCTAGAAGCATCTAATCTACAACACCAAACATTAAAGTCTCCTATAATTATATAATCATTGGTACACAAAGGTTTCAGTTGTTTAAATATTTTTTTCCTGTGCTTCTCCAGATTTGGTGCATATATATTAATTAACTTAAACAACCTGTTCAGATATTCAAATTCAACCATAATAAGTCTTCCATTTGGGTCACTAAAAGTTTGCTTAACATCGTTTACATATCCATTTCTTATCAAAACAGCAACTCCACAAGAACATCCATTACCATTATTAGCATATATTAGTCCATCCCGTTTTTTTTTTGTATTTGTTCAAGTTTAACGTCATTCCTAATTGTTTCTTGCAAGCATATTATTTTGGCATTCCATACTGTCACCGTCTGTTCACATTTAAACATATTCCTTAAACCATTAGTGTTAAAAGATGCTATTTTAACCATTTGGAGATAAGAACAAAGGATACAAATAAACTCTTCCTCTTCCAGCTCTCCCCATGTCCACCCCTCTCTTTCTTGCAGCCAGGACTTGTGCATTCGCCAGGCTCATTTGTTCATCATAGCCTGACAGATTGTCCATTTCCAGACTCTCAGGCACTTCTCCAGCAACAGTGATGTCCATGGTCTTGGTGCTTGCAGCAGGGACCTCCGCGTCTTGTGCAGACTCAACCCTCTGGTCTTCTTTGCTTTTAGTAGGATTCCCAGCACTAACAACCTTATCTTCAGCCTTATCAATCATAGGGGTATTCCCATGTGCCTTGCTAGGCCCAGGCACCTGAGAAGCAGACAGCTCAATCTCTCCTTCCTTGGACAGGCTTTCTGTAAGGAACATCCCATCCAGACTGCTCCCAATGGTTCCAGTGATCTGTTGCTCCTCCCCGTGCGTTGCCGTTTCCCTGGGAAGCTCTTGGTTCATCACCCCATTTTCATCACTCTCTCCCTCCAACGGTGGCATTTCATCCTCTCCAAGCAAATTTACTTTGATCAGGACTACTCCCCCGATCTACAAAAGAAACGAGTGAAAGTCCACAAAGTTATCAAACAGCTTAAAAACAAGGACATACAAGCGAAATGCTTGTATCCAGCACAACTGAAGCTTAAACTGAATACCGGAGAGAAGACCTTTGCAACACTAACGAACGCCGCAACGCTGCTGAAGGAGCTGGGAATCGAGGTGGTCTGCGAAGAGAGAGAGTGCATTGAGGAAGAGTTAAAGGAAGGGTGGAGGAGCAACGTGAAGAGAAAGAGGGACACGGTATTGTCAACATAAGATTTTAAGGCTCTTTTGCAAGGGGAAAATTAAACAGTAGTTTAGAAGTACGCTTCAACTAAAATGTCTGTAGGGATGCTAACGTTCATTTTCATTCTGAACAACGAACAATACGTCCTTACCTTAGCTATGTGAATGACTCTATATAATTTGTTGTCACAAGTTCATACAAGCTATATGTTATGAAGTCCAAACGGATGCTGTGCTTAAGTTTGGTACGAGTGGAATACACTCACCCAGACCTTTTTTACATATTAATGTAATAATGGTCGTATTTGCACTTTGTGCATTTTTTCCCCACAGAGAGGGTTGGTCACACCTTTCTGCCCTATTAGCAACGGGGATTGTACACGGTTAGAGTTCAACTAGATAACTTGGGCAACTAAAAAAGCTGCAATGTTGCAATGT
This sequence comes from Ilyophis sp. 1 JC-2022, assembly GCA_022702515.1. Lineage (NCBI taxonomy): Eukaryota > Metazoa > Chordata > Actinopteri > Anguilliformes > Synaphobranchidae > Ilyophis > Ilyophis sp. 1 JC-2022. Next base: position 49,383,101 of record CM040396.1, read on the forward strand.
TCAGTGGGTTTGATTCAGGAAGCGCATTTATCTGAGATAAATATATAAAGAACAAGCATATGGCAGTGATTTCACTTGTTCTGTAAATTTTACTTTTAAGAACCGCGTTCCGTCTGCAATCTCAGTTCCCGGCCACTTCCTCCTCTTAATTGCTGATGCAGCTTTAACCCCCCATATACTCAGTTTTGCAAGTATCTCTGTATCATCAAAATAAACCGGTAAGTTCATAAATTAAACAATTCGTTCATCATTACACAGTTCCTTTGCTAAAATTTGTGTATTCTTTATTATGAAGCCATTAATCAATATTCCTTTCTCTCCTTCCATCTGTATCGTAACTTCATATTTAGTTGGCGTTTTGTATCTGCAACCAGTTACAATTCCACACACTTCTTTTATACGTCGCAACAACTCCATCATTGTAATCCGATCCTTGCCAACAATCTCCACACTAACTGTTAATTCCTTTTTTAGATCCTTTGGTTTGCCGATAATGCTTCCTCGTTGTTGCCGTGTTCAGATGAGCCATTTCCCGCATTCTGTGTCTTAGTCTGTGCCGGTCTTGGTCGTTTGCCATATCATCAGTCTGATTTTCTGCACTTACACTAATTTTTAACAAAGAACGAAAAGGGGGGGGGAGTGTATCCCCCAAACAGCAAAGCTGCTGGGGGATTAAACAAAATAAAACACCGATATACAAACCAGGAATAATCGAACGAAAAGACGATAAAACTGTACAAAAAAAAAACTCGCTCTCACTTTCAAACTATAACGCCGTAGGCAATCTGGGTCGTTCACTCAGGGAGTTCAGTGTGGTATGGCCATGAGCGAAGGAGCCCCGAGCTAACCCAGGTTAAATTGTTTCCAAACTACAACCATGAAGTTCATGGAAGCAAACGAGGCAGCAACAGCGAGGTGTGTACCGGTGATGCAGAAGACCAGAAGCCCTGTGAGATCGAAACACCCAGATGTCATAGCAGCACGTCAAAAAGTGGAGGACGCATGCCACGCAGTTGGTCAAGACCCGTCCGCAGAACAACGCGAGACACTGAAGGAGGCAAAGCGACTTATCTTTGCTGAATACGACAAAATCAGAGGTGAGGAGCTGATGCAAAAGGTCCGCAGAGTGGAAGCTGCTCAGGGAGAACACCAGTACAGCGAATCATGGAAGGTGATCAATGAGATGTGTGGAAGGAAAAGACCGAAAGAGGGACAGGTGGCAGGAAACAGCTCAGAAGAGAGAGTGACCACCTGGTTAACTCACTTCAGGAACCTCCTTGGCCACCAGACAGTGGAAGATGCCGAGAAGGAAATACCAGCAGTCCTGAGGGATCTCAACATTGATGACGGCCCTTTCACAACAGGGGAATTTGCCAAGGTCAAAGCCTCCCTGAGGCAGGGGAAGAGTGCTGGACCTGACGGCATTCCCCCAGAGGTAATCAAGAACTGCAATCTTGATGATGTCATCTTGGAGATCTGCAACCAAGCTCTGATGGAAAACATCATGCCAGAAATATGGTCTCTCTCGCACATCATCCCGGTAACAAAATCTGGAGATCTCTCAAAACCGGACAATTACCGTGGTATCAGCCTGACCTGTATCATCGCAAAAATGTTCAACCGCATGATACTGGACAGGATACGGAGTGCTATCGATCTCCACCTCAGGGAAAACCAAAACGGATTCAGAGAGGGGAGAACCACCTTAGCCCAGATCCTTGCGCTACGGAGGATCATTGAGGAGGTAAAGAGGAACAACCTGGCGGCGGTGCTCTGCTTCATCGACTTCAGGAAGGCCTTCGACACTATCCACAGAGGAATGATGTTGAGAATACTTAAGGCCTACGATGTTCCTCCCAACCTACTCCGAGCCATTGGGACCATGTACACGGGAACGAGAGCCCAAGTGACAACACCCGACGGTAACAGCGAGGAGTTCAGCATCCAAACCGGAGTGCTGCAGGGAGACACCCTGGCCCCCTTCCTTTTTATAACAGTACTGGACTATGCTCTGAGACAAGCTATGAAAGGAAGGGAGCAGGAGCTCGGCTTCACTATCACGCCCAGAAGGTCTACGAGACACCCCGCAGAAACCCTGACAGACCTGGACTACGCTGACGACATCTGCCTGCTATCTGACCATGTAAAGCAGGCACAGGAGCTCTTGACCAGAGTGGAGTCAGAGTGTGCTAGGGTTGGCCTCATGCTAAATGCAAAGAAATCCGAGGTCATGACCTATAACATCCCCCAAGACCATCCGCCTCTAACAACAACAGAAGGCACTGTGCTAAAGGAGGTCAGTGACTTTAAATACCTGGGCGCATGGGTCGGCTCCACAGAAAAGGACCTTAAAGTGAAGAAAGCACTTGCCTGGAGAGCTCTTAATGGCATGACCAGCGTGTGGAAATCCAACCTCCCCCGACGTATCAAGATCAGTTTCTTCTCTGCGACCGTGGAGTCCGTTCTCCTCTACGGCTGTGAATGCTGGACACTAAAGCAAGCCCTACAGAAGTCCCTGGACGGGTGCTACACCAGAATGTTACGTGTAGTACTGAACATCTACCAGGACGAGCACATTACCAACAAGCATCTGTACGGGGCACTACCAAGTGTATCAGAAAAGATAGCAGTCAGGAGGATGAGACTAGCCGGCCACTGCCATCGACACCAAGAACTCCCGGCCAAAAAGCTCGTACTGTGGGAACCAACACATGGGCATCGACCAAGAGGACGTCCCACACCTACCTACGTGGACGTACTAAGGAAAGATGCTGGTGCAGAAAGCACAAAGGAGCTGGCCAGATGTATGGAGAACCGAGATGACTGGAGACGCCGATGGAGGGCTCGTCTGAGGACGACGTAGAGAGAAACTACAACCACCGTTACCGTTTAATTTTGGTTATCAACGCAGTCAAAGGAGCACAATTACGAGAGTGCATATTGTCGACTGCATAATTAGGACACGACGACGTTTAACGGTCTTCACTCTGAATACAGTTAGGCTACAGTTTCCACCTTGTACCTTGGTGAACGGCCCCATCACATGTGTAAACGCAAAACAAAACTTTTTAAAAAGCTTACAGCACCTCGTATTCGCAGGCAGGAGACAGTTAGGCTGGAGGACCGGATGGAATGGTTGTCGCGCGTTTTTTGAGAATTTTTTCTTTGCTGTTTGTTTGTTTTGTTTGGTTTGTTTTGGTGGAAATAAGAATTAGAGAAGCACTTGCGCATCCTGGCTTGGGTTTTCCGGCCGGGGTTAGCAGTGTAGAAATAAAAAATAAGAATAGGAAAAGCTATAGCGCACAGACGCTAAAGTTGTCAGAAGAGAAATACTTTTGGAAACCGGAAATTGAAGGGAGTACAGTGGTTTCTAGAGTGTCTGGAGTTTGGCGGTTTGCACGGCCGGGCTGTGAGTGGATCAGGGATGGCGGGTAGTAGCGGGGGAGGGAGAGAGGTGGAAGGTGGGATGGAGGTTCTGGAGGGATGGGAGGTGAGTGGGGTTGGGAGGGGTAGAGGACGGGGAGTGAGGGTGGAGGGGGTGAAACCTGGTGGCGGTGTGAAGCGGATTAGAGGTGGTGGTGGGGCTGGGGGTGATTACAGTTCGGCGGAGGAGGAAAGGGAAATGCCGCCGATAAGGAAAAAGGTGAGTGAGGAATTTAAAATTGTATATGGATTTAAGGGGGAGAGTGGTGTGGTGGATGTGAGCCCGATGAAGTTGACGAATGGGTTGAAAGTGGCGATTGGGGAAATAGTAACGGCTACAGTATTGCGAGATGGGAAATTGTTAGTAGTATGTGCAGATACGGAACAAAGGGCGAAGGCGATGAAAGTGAAACGTATATGTGGGAAGGAGGTGAGCGAATATAGCATGAGAGGGGTTAAGCCGTTGTTACGGGGAGTGATAACGGGGGTGCCGGTGTCGCAAGGCATGGAAGAGTTGGTCGAAAACGTTCGGGGAGGATGTGTTAAGGAAGCGGTGAGGTTGAAGGCGGTGCGGGGCGGGGAGAAGGTTGATAGTTTGTTGGTATTGCTGAGGTTTGAGGGGGATGTATTGCCTGAGAGAGTGACAGTGGGATATGTGAGGTTTCCTGTAAGGGCGTTCGTGCCGCCGCCGCTGCGGTGCTTTAAATGTCAGAGATACGGACATGTAGCTGCAGTGTGTAACGGGAAGGTGAGATGTGGGCGGTGTGGGGGTGAGCATGAGTTTGAAAAATGTGTTGGAGGACAACCGGTTAAATGTGCTAATTGTGGTGGTGCGCATAGGGTGAATTATGGGTGTAATGAATCTATATAATATATGAGTTTCACTTTCTGAAATGAGTGACAAAAAATATAGAACTTTTTCACGATATTCTAATTTTTTGAGCTGCACCTGTATATACAGTGAGCACCATAATTCATTGGATAGTGACACTTTTCTGTTATTTTGGTTCTGTACTCTAACACTGAGTTTGAAAGGATACAATGACAGTGAGGTTGAAGTGCAGACTGTCAGCTTTAATTTGAGGGTATTTTCAAATTAAAGCTGACAGTCAGCACTTCAACCTCATTGTCACTGTATCCTTTCAAACTCAGTGCTAATTATGATGCTCACTATGTTTCATTCAAACAAACTGAATTAATATTGTTAAACACATGGATGGCATTCAATTTACCAAGTTAATTGTCAGGGTCCAAAGTATTGATGTATTGTACTATAAATAAGAGTAAGTAAGTCATGTATGCTATCTACTGTTTTTGTGTGGAAAATAAATCTGAAAAGACTGGTTAAATAAAGGATATGCAACCAAATATTATTTCATACCAGTATGATTAATCGTTAGGATTAATACACTTTCCCTTCATATCACAAGAAATATCTTCTATCCATTAACTGCACAACTCTAAAGAAGCCCAATGAAAGAGCAATTCTTTGGCTTTCTCTTAATATCATTACTTGCATCAAATTGCCTGCAGAAATACATGCATTGCCTGCAGAAGTATGTGGCTTGATGATCATGATTTTGACCAAAATCTTTTCAGCTCATAGCATGGACAGTAAATATGTGAAGGAGAGGATTGTGGTGTGTGCAGAGTCACTCTTGCACCACTACTGCTAGGAATTTCCAAGAACCAGTGTTTACTGTGTTTGCTGATAGTGGCACACATACTACTGTTCCCCTCTGCTTGTTCATAGAATATTGGGTAACACTTTAAATTAAGTTGCACCTATACCTGTGTAGTTCAATTGTAACTAATTTGGTAACAACATATTATTACTGAGTATCTCAAACGTAGGTACCATGGTCAACAGTTAGTGGTATTCGTCATTACAAAAGTGAATATTTAGAAAATATTTAATTTGTACTCATAGGCCAAATGTAAGGGGTTCTAAGCAAGGGGTCAATGTCCTTTCAACTGAAAGTGACAAAGGATGTTTTGGACCAAATTCAGTCAAGTAAGTTTTTTATAGTTCATATAAACTAAGATTACAGAAGACTTGAATTGAATATTGCCAGTCACATAATGAACAGATCTATTCAAACTTAAAATGTATTACTCATGGCCTCTTGTTGTATTCACCTTTAGACCAACAGATGGCAGATCAAATGTTTGAAGACATCTTAAAGGTTGCTCAGATGCCTCAACAAGGTAGGTCCCCATTCATGTTTTTCGGACTAATTTGTTTTTCTTTAGCTTTAATGCTGTAACAATTGTAATCTACTGGCCAGTAGTGTCTGCAAACTGTCTTCTGCTGCTTTGCTATGGCTAATTACTACTCAATGTAATTCCAGAGCCGTAGGCCTAGTGTGTGGCCATGAAATTCCATTATGAGTAGCGTACTGCTACTTTCAATGGTAGCAGTACGCTACCAACCCAAAGACCACCAACTGAATTATGCAAATTGGGTTAACTAACCCTGTAACGGTTGCCAATCATTCTTTGCTCTTTGAATTCCCTCATCCAGCTCAAACAACCCTGCCTAGCCACCCCAGTGAAGAACATGGCCAACAGCTACCACCAGTCTACCACCATACACCTCCACCAGCCCACCACTACGCACCTCCACCACCAGCCCACCACCATGCACCTCCACCAGCCCACCACGGCCAACAGCTACCGCCAGCCCACCACCATGCACCTCCACCACCACCAGCCCACCACCATGCACCTCCACCAGCCCACCACGGCCAACAGCTACCGCCAGCCCACCACCATGCACCTCCACCACCACCATGCACCTCCACCAGCCCACCACCATAGACTTCCACCACCACCAGCCCACCACCATGCACCACCACCACCACCATGCACCTCCACCACCACCAGCCCACCACCATTGACCTCCACCACCATCAGCGAGTAGTTCACCTGGTCCATCTCAACCTGGTCCATCACAAGGTAATGAAATACCTTCCTCAGTTCACCAGTAACATTTTGAATGACCCTTTCAGCCTACAAGTGAAATGCCCTGTTACAGATATGTATGGTTTTTTTCCCCTCCAGAATTTGACAAAAAAAACACCCAACTATTAATTGAACTAACAAGACAGCACCTAACGCTGTACAAGTGCAACAAGACACTTTTTTACAATAAAATCACGAGAACTTTCCATGAGAGGCTACAACTTCTCTGTGGAAAAAATCAGAAAAAAATTGGGCAACTTACAAACTACCTACAGGCGGACGAAAGATCGTGCCCGGGAGAGTGGTGAAGGGTGGGTCTCCTGGGATTTTTTTGAGGTATGCGCTTCAGTTCAGTTCACCACTCCGGTTCTAAAACCGAGTAAATGCAGTTAATTGTAATGACTGCATAATGCTCATGAATGTGTTCAGCTGCTTTCTTGGTTGTAAATTTTTCCATTTCTGTTACAGGCAATGGACACTGTATTCGACAGCACAATTGGAGCACCACCACCAGCTGGCACAATTATCACCACACCCCTCCCCCCAATCCCAACAGCACGCAGCACATTTTCCACCCCTGTCACCTCTGTACCCACCACTGTCACCACTACCATCCCCATCCCTGTGAGCACCCCACAAACACACAGCACCATCACCACTGCTCCCTCACAAATGACACCACAGCTCAGACGTCAAACCTCGAGCACTTGCACTACCCCTGCCAGCCAGTTGATTTTAAAACAGTTTGAAGCCCATGCTGAACGGCGGACCGCAGCCATGGAGGCCATTTTTAGCCGGGGTGTGGAGAGGAGGCGGCGTCAGGAGGAGCGGAGGCGGGAGCAGAGGGAGACCGCCATTCTGGAGGAACTAAAATAAATCAATAATAACTTAAAGGAGATGGTCCAAAAACAGGAGGAGATGGTGCAAAAACAGGACCAGCTCCTTAAGCTTTTGGAAAAAAAAAAAAGGTTCATGTAAATTACATTGGCTTGTGTACTTCATTCAGCGTAATTATTATACAACATGGACTATGGAAATCCAGGTCTTCATTGTGTATGCTCTCAGCTGGCTGCCTGTTCTAAACAGAAACTGTTCATTTAATTCAGGGTTCAGTTGCATGGTCCAAATTAAGGACCTCTTTTTCATGCAACATTGTGTATGCACCCAGAGATGGCAAAGGGTGCAAAAGCTAATTAGTACCATCTTAAGATGATGGTACTAATTCCGAGAGGATACCACTGTTAAAAAAAGAAATGCAAACCCCAATTTCAAAAGTTGGAACAGTTATCAAAATGCACATAAAAGCAGCTGTTTTTTCAGTGATTTGTAAATTATTTGACATATTTAATTGAAAACAAAAAATTTAATGTTTACCTTATGAAATATATTTTTGTAAATGTATGCTATTTCCCAATTTGATGCCTGCAACACGTTCCAAAAAGGTTGAGAGGGCCAAAAGACTAAGGGTTGTTTCTCCTGAATTATTTTTCCATACAGTTTAATAGGAAAATGAGTCTGGAGAAACGACCCTTAAAGTGATCCTTTATCTTTCTTTACTCACACTGGCCTCTGAGGCCACCACTTGCAGTTCCAGTGTCCTGGTATTCTACCCCTGTGAATGTCATTCTATCACATGCCTCAAGACATCCAAATGTTTGACTAATACAAGTCAGTGGTAATATGCAATGATAATGATTAGTCAGTGACTCATGGTTACCATAATTTCAAGAAGTGGTATATGTGAATTAAGAACAAGCCTGCGGCTGCATTCTGGATTATTTGCAAATGCTTGTTGGCACAGGAAAAGTCAGCCAGCAAAGCATTGCACTAGCCCAGACATGAATTTACTAGGGCCTGGCCCAGCAGCTGTATTGTAAGACTGAAAAAGGTGTTATCAGTCCTAAACCCTTGCAGCTGGTGGTGACTTCCTTGAGGGTGCAATAAAACAATTTACCTGGTGGCCTGAGAACCTTTTCCTCTGACCTCTCACGGCCTCGTAAACTACAGCTGGGGTTGAGCCTACAACTGGACATCAGAAGGAAACGGCATCCGAATGACGCTGGGAACTCAAGCCTGCTCACAGGTCTTTTACGGCCTAGATTCTGGACTGAATGGTGAACATATTAAACAAAGCTGTATATGTATATTGAATCATATGTATGTGCATGTAAATTGGTAATTGTGGAAGTATAAAGTAATTGTGGATAATATGATAAATGTGGTGAACCTGGATAATACTAATTGAAGTGTGTGGTATGTGAAAGTATAGGAGGGGGAGAAATAAAGAATGTGAAAGGAGGATTGTATAGGTTATCAGGGATGCCCTTGTCCATATAAATATCTGGAACCTAGAGTGGCCATCACCGGGACCTCACCTGATATCTATATATGATAGAGAAGATCATAAGATCATGCGCCGTCGTTCAAAGAGTCTTATTACTGTCACTAGATTGGGATGGGTAGCTGTTTCTCTCCCTGGAGGGGGGTCCCTGGGTGGTGAAACTTCTCTTCCTGCCAGACCTTATTTGGACAAACAAAGGGACTTGTGGAGTGTGCAAAGCCTGCATTTAAGGAAAGCCCAAAGGGATATTCGAGGAGAATCTGCTTAACAGGTCTCCTGGTGCTGTAGTGGCACCATAGTCATTTTAATATAGGAGAATCTGCTTAACAGGTCTCCTGGTGCTGTAGTGGCACCATAGTCATTGTCATATAGGATAATCTGCTTAACAGTTCTCCTGGTACCATAGTCACACCGTACGGAATCACTTGGTGATAGACTTTGTTTGTGAACTTGTTCATGTTTATTTGTCTTGGCAGCATGTTATCCTGTGTTTAGTTATAGGCATTGAATGTGTTCGTGTTTGCTCTCACAGTTTTAACCAGTGATTATTTGTCATTAATAAATTACCATGTTTTCACATCAACTGCATCTTTCTTTTAATCCCTTTTTCCAGCTTCAATTGTCTGCATGATCTGAGCTGCAGCGTTCCAAGCACTGTGGTGTGTATGCTTGAGTCTCAGAGTCAGAACTCCTGCATCTCACGCAGGGCTAATTCCAAGCTAATGACCTCCCTGCCTGTTATCCAATTCTTTTTATATTTAACGTGCGTGGCTCTCATCCATCTTATACCCTTTTCAGCCTAAATTACGACTGAAGACTCAGGGGGACAATTCTGACCCAGGACCGACTGATCAGCGGCCTGGTACAGACGTGGCGTTCTCAAGTTGGGTATAGGCAGTCAAGTGACGGCCCACATACAGGGTTGGGTGGTGTATGGTTCTGGCAATTTGATGTGAAGAGAACCCATGGGCGTTCTACGCCAGTTCTTGTCAAATTAGCCTTAAGGAGCCCTTTAAATACACTCAGAGTAGTGCATGGTTCTGGTGATTTGATGTGAAGAGAACCCATGGGCGTTTTACGCCGGTTCTTGTCAAATCTGCCTTAAGGAGCCCTTTAAATGCACTCAGACCTGGGTTCGCAACTATCTATGATAAATGAATATCATGTATTGTGTTGGCTAGACCCCCAACCTCTGCGTTCGCCACCGAACTGAGCTTCAGCAATAATGTTGATTCCGGCAAACATATTGAAGTAATGATGGTACCTAAGGGCGAGTTGAGTGTAACCACTGATTTGTTTAACCAAAATTCTAAATTATAATTATAAATGGAGTCAGATAAACGAGTAAATAAGATAATAATATTTCTAAATAACTTTTACCTTTTCCCACAGCAATAGTGGAATACATCACGTTTAAACCTTCGCTCCGAGCTATTCCCTCATTGGTTTAGCTGTGTGGATTCTACAGTATGATTTCTTGAGGAAGGAAGCGGTGAATTGTCCTGGTAGAGGGAGAATCTGTACATCCAGATGATCACTGCAACATGGCCCAAGAAGCTCATCTGGTCATCCAGGTCATACAGTGGAGGAGAGCAAGGAGACCTGATGTACAACAGAGAAGAACAATGAGCTGAAGAAGAGATGCAACCACAAATCTCGACAGGCGTGGGAAAAGATATAGGTGGAGGAGAGGGCAGCAAGAGTGGCTGTATTCTCTGGTGGGATCAACATCTGGGTTAGGATTAGAAAGCAAAGGGAGAGCAATAAGGCCTGGGTTAAGATTTCAACTTCTATTAAAGTTCAAAAGTGCTCAACTCTGATTAACTAATACAGTATTAGTGGATGCTGGTGGAAGGCTTGACTGCCAAAATGTGTATGTGCTAATCAAAAAAAATCCAAAGACCTGACAGAGAAATGCTGTCCTCATAGAAATGTACATTAAGATAAACTGTGCCTTCTGAACCACTGACTGACAAATTCAGGGGCCAAAAAGTGAGTCCAGACCAGATGCACATGCATGACCTGAACAAGGAATAGTGTGCTCAGAGTAATCTTCATCATTGCACTTGAACAAAGGGGAATGAATGTATGAAATGGTGAACAAATACTTCAAAAATTGAAGGGCAAGAATGTATAAATGAAGCATAGAAAATAAATATAAAAACATAATAAAAGTAATCAAATATATAATTACATGAATACAATAAAAAGCAAAAAAATCCAGCTGGTGTATGCTGCATGTTGTTCTGTGTTATGAAGGGGAAATAATTGTAGAAAATGTGAACAAAAAGGAAATAATGCAAAATACAATTATAAAGTGGCACATATGTCATCTCGCTTCTGATTCCCTGTGTTACGAGCATTGTGCTCCGGGTATTCATCATCTTCCTCACTGCCATCCCTGTCTTGTGCAAACTCATCATCAGGGTCCATGCAGGTGTTATGCAGAATGCAGCATGCAGTTATAGCAGTGCTGGTGTTACGGATGCTTCTCATGTGCAACTGCTGTAACCTGCGGAACTTCCCCTTCAGAAGGCCAAATGCCCTCTCAATGGCCATCCTCGCGGACGATAGCTGGCGGTTATAACGCCTCTGCTGGACCGTGAGGTGGCCATTATCACAGTACGGAGTCATCAGCACGTCTGAGAGGGGGTATGCAGCATCCCCAATGATGTGCATACCCTGGGGGAGTAGCAGTTGGGGGTTATCTCTCAATGTCTGAGCCACCTCTGTCATCCGGTAGACTCGGGCATCATGCCAACTGCCAGGGTGCCCTGCATTGACATGCACAAAACGAGCTGTGTGATCACAGAAGGTGAGTAGTACCGCTTTCTATTAATGTAGATTTCCGGTTTGGGAACATTTTCTGGCCTGGGGATTTGGATGTGGCTGCCATCTACAGCACACACAGTGTTGGGAAAACCAGCTGCACGGAAGGCCATCTCAATTTCCCACAATCTGTGGTGGTCTGGCCATGATATTTTGTGACTGAGGTGGGTGGTGACAAGGGAGGTGAATTTGTGCAAGTGGGATGATCTGATGGATTTTGATGTATTGAACCGGCTTGCAACCCCTCTGTAGGATTCCTGGTTGCTTAGGGTCCACAGGCTGGCCAGGACAAAGTCCTGTAGGGACCATTTCCTGCCCCGCAGGTCATTATAATAAGGACACAAATCCCTGATCAGGTCCTATATCAGAAAAAAGTTAAAGAACATACATATTAAATAAAAATATTCCTGCAGGAAGGTTAGGATTTGAAAATGAGTCATTTACCTCAACCTGACCCCGAGTTAATCTGAAATTGGCCTTGAAGTCAGCCAGACTGTACATTGGGACAACCTCAGCTACGTAAGAAGTGATTTTAGGCACAATCCTTAAAATGGGAGTGAAAGTTGACAAAATTACACTTCTGTTAGAATTTCTCATTGGTAAAGATATTGTGCAATAGGTTACAATATGCTTTAGAACCATCACTCATCTATGAAAACATGCATGTAGGATACTTAATATAGCTACTTAAATAGATTGTCACATTACAATGTCTGGCAACGATGTCTTGTGGATTTACATTAACTAAGCTTACATGTGTAACATGTTTGCTTGTTTAAACAGAAGTGACAAGTGTGGTTTAGACACTCATAAATTGACAGATAAAAAACAACTAAATATTAGTGGATTAACAGCATGATGTTTACAGGTATGTTACCATAGCAGAAGACAGCTAGCTTAGCTAAATAATTGTCTTATAGACAATAAAACAGCAGCCACCGCTTTAAATCCAATGGCAATTATGTGCATTTATTTAATAACTTTTATGAGCTTGCAGTTTCACTGTGGCACAACTCAGTGCTTACTCGAAGTCGCGTAACTTAGTTTCACAAAAGATAAATACTGACTACCCTAACAAGTCATAAAATAATGCAAATTAGTATTAAAACAACCTTCTCTCGTTTTCCTCCATTTCTTCAATATTCCGTAGTAAAAAGCGCATCTCTACCGCTTCCAACTCCTCCGCAATCAGAAATTGTACCGCCAACTCGTCCATGTTGTTTTCTTCCATATTTCATTTTAATTTTTTTTTTCCCCTCACAAATGTTGGAAACTGTCCCAGTTGGATCCGATGTCTACTCGAACACGCCCACTGAACCCCAAATTGCTCCCAATGAGCAGGCTAGCACATTGCATGGCAGCTGCTGCCATTGGTGTGTGAATGTGTGTGTGAATGGGTGAGTGAGAGGCCATTGTAAAGCGCTTTGGATAAAGGCGCTATATAAGTGCAGTCCATTTACCATTTACCAATTTGTTATATCTTGATACGGAAACAAATCCACTTCCATCAACAAATTACTTTTCAAAGTCAATTTTCCCATACTCATAGACTAAGGACACATGTTTCTTGAGGGACTCAAACATCGGCCATATTTAAATTTTCTTCCCTTCAAAATGAGCAAGATTTCTTCTTGATATAACAGCTTATCTGGCATAACTTAATATGAAGTTCAACAAATTAATATTTGCATTTGTTTCTTTCCTACATGCACCAAACATGATTAATATCTTCCAATCAAAAGCCTCAATAACTTCAACTTTCCAGTTCTTTTCAGCATAGTTTTCAGGTTCCCATAAAAATCTCTTAAACAATCACAATACAAAAATAAATGCATCAAATACATCACATTCTCTTTTAATTCTTTTATCAATTTAATGCAATACCAAATTTGTGAATATTTTATTATGTCTAAGTCATTATTTTTACACTCAATACTATTAAATTTAATATTAAGATTCTTCCATATTGTTTTGATATTCAAAGCAGGGAATACTTGCCTCCATACTGTTGGGAATTCCATTAAATCCATTGATCACCTGTAAGAATATGTATTGATAATATTTGAATGTGTATCTGTGAATGTATTAGGAGCACAGAGCACAGAAACACATTATCTGTCTCTCTGACTAAGAAAAGCTGGTGTTTTCAGAGAGTCCAGAGAGATGATAAGATGTTCCTAAAACAATGATTGTGTTGGGCGCCTTCCAAGGCGTTCCTAGGCAACATTTTTTAAAATGTCCAAACAACCAGGGTCTGATACGAGGTGGTTTCTCAGGCCTCAAAAACAGGCGATGCCATGGGAGGGGGCACACGGGGCGGAGCCGGGTGGTTGAGAACCCAGGTGTGACCTAGATACAATCCAATAGGAGAGGCCCTACGAAGGAAAAGTTTGGAAAGTTCTTGAAGAAAGGTGGAGATGGAGATGGCCTGTGTCTGTATGGTCAATGGGGTCGGAGGAGTCACCTGATGGGCAAGGATGGGCGGAGAATGGGATGGACAATCTGATAAGAAACTGTATAAAGATGGACTGTAAACCAAGAATAATTGAGTGTCTCTGCGGAGATGTTATGACTTTGATTGTGCGGTGTATGGAATAAGGTCTGACATTTTTGATAATCTCTGCGGGGGCACTACGCTAGACTTTTGTTGTACGTTTAATGAAATAAAGTCTAGCATTCTCTGAGAATTGCTGCCTCATCCTCTTTATTTAAACACTTTGAGATTTGAGAGCTAAAGTTGAAAACTCTGAATTTTGGCAAGAACTCTGAGATATTTTCACTCGGAATCCACAACAAATTGGCATAGTCGGACAGGATAGATCAACAACAAATTGGCGTAATCAGGCAGGTTTGGATCCAGTATCCACAACAATACATTTTCAGAGGCTGGTGTTTTTATTTCTTTTTCTACCATATACCTATAGACATTCTTAACCTTAATTTTCTGTAATTCGATTTTGCTTTCGTTCCTTTCTACGAACAACTCAGGAAAAAAAGCAGTCATCTCTTCTATACTCATTTACATCCTCACTATTAACTAATTCTAGCCATTTCTTTGGCATGCTACCTTTGATTTTCTCATACATATTAATCACAGTTCCCTTTCTAATGTCCTCATCATCTAATATAGCCTGTGTTGGTAGTAACCCAGGTATAACTTCATACACAACATATTTTACCTGCTTTAATCCTGCACACATGAACATCTTGTTATATAGTATATTACCATTATTTTTAACTTTTGGATTCAAGAATTTTGGTTGTTTTAAAACCAAATGAACATTCCCACATTCATAGTTCACATTTGGATAAAATTCTGCCCATTTTTCTAAAACCTCCTTATAAAAATTGGGTATATTTTCCATCATTGTCTTTTTGAGACCCATCAATAACCCAAATTCCTCACAACCTCCACTCTTATACAAATATTATTTAAAGACATTCTTCCATCCATAAGCCACTCATATTTTTGAATTACAAATTTTGACTGGTTTTGATTCTTATTACCTTTCTTTTTAAATTTATATCTTGAAGTTTGAATCCACCTATCATAATCCGCTATTAGTGTTTTATGTGAAATCCTAACACCTTTACCATTCCATATTCCACACGGCCCACGGCAGCGTAAACCTCACAGTGGAGGAGCATGAGGTGAGGCGCACGCTGCGGGCCGTCAACCCGAGGAAGGCAGCTGGTCCCGATGGCGTCCCGGGGCGCGTGCTGAAGGACTGTGCAGATCAGCTGGCTGGAATCTTCACCAAGATCTTCAACCAGTCCCTGGCTCAGTCCACCGTCCCACCCTGCCTGAAATCCTCAACTATAGTCCCCCTGCCCAAGAAAGCCCACATCTCTGGCCTCAACGACTACAGACCAGTGGCACTCACTCCAGTGGTGATGAAGTGCTTTGAGAAGCTGGTCCGTAGTCACATCACAGCAGCCCTGCCCCCCAGCCTTGACCCCTACCAGTTTGCGTACAGAGCCAACCGATCCACAGAGGACGCCATAGCCATAGCACTCCATACTGCACTATCACACCTGGAGCAGCAGGGGAGCTATGTGCGGATGCTCTTCGTGGATTATAGCTCTGCTTTCAACACCATCCTCCCTCACAAGCTGGTGGTCAAACTGGGGGATCTGGGGCTTCCACACACCACCTGCATGTGGATTAACAGCTTTCTGTCTGATCGCAGGCAGAGGGTTAGAGTGGGCCACCACACATCCACGGCCCTAAGCCTCAGTACCGGCTCTCCTCAGGGCTGTGTGCTGAGTCCCTTGCTCTACTCCCTCTACACGCATGACTGCTCCCCTGTCCACCACAGCAACACCATTGTGAAGTTTGCGGACGACACCACAGTGGTGGGGCTCATCTCCAGGGGAGAGGACGAGTCTGCCTACAGAGATGAGGTGGAGAGGCTGTCCACATGGTGCAGGGCCAACAACCTGCTCCTCAACACATCCAAAACTAAAGAACTCATCATAGACTACAGGAGGAAGAAAACAGAGATCCCGCCACTAATCCTCAGTGGGGACTGTGTGGAGAGGGTGGCAGACATCCGCTTCCTGGGAGTCCACATCGAGGAGAGCCTATCCTGGAGTGTGAACGCCTCTGAGCTGCTGAAAAAGGCCCAGCAAAGACTGTACTTCCTGAGAATTCTCAGGAAGAATAACATCTCACAGAGACTACTGGTGTCCTTTTTCCGTGCCTCAATAGAGAGCATACTTACGTACTGCATGTGCGTATGGTACACCAGCTGCACAGCGGCTCAGAGGAAAGCGCTCCAGAGGGTCATCATCACCGCCCAGAAGATCATCGGCTGCCCCCTCCCCACACTGGAAGAACTACATCATTCCCGCTGTCTCAAAAAAGCCCATAGGATCATAAAGGACACCCACCATCCCGCTCACTCTCTGTTCCAACTGTTGCCCTCAGGCAGGCGGTACAGAGCATTAAATGCAAGGACAAACAGACTCAAACACAGCTTTTATCCAACTGCAATAACCACCCTCAATGCTCAAAAGAGAAAATGAACCATGACAGAAAAGTATGCATGTGGTGTGTATGACTGTGTTTTATGTTTTATGCCTGCTATTTATTCTTTTATGTTGCACTGACAAGAAGTACTTTAAATTTCGTTGTACCTGTGACAATGACAATAAAGATCTATCTATCTATCTATCTATCTATATGAAAGTGGAGACAGCCTTGTGTACATCATTAATCACCCATTCAGGCATATCTAATGCACCCAAACACTAGTTTAGACATCAACAATGACTTGCACACAGTCACCTTCCCTTTTATTAGAAGCCCTCTTTGCTTCCAGAAGTTTAAAGTTTGTTTTATTTTATTTAGAATTCCTGTCCAGGTCATATCCCTGGCTTCCATTTCGTTAATATCAATATTTATACCGAGTAACTTTATATAATCTTCAGCGGTTTTAAACTGAATATCACATTCCCCAATTTTACTGTTACCAATGTACATTATTTTAGATTTTTTAATATTTACTTTTGCTCCCGATGCTCTTCCATAAGTTTCTATATGATTCATTATCCTTTTAACACTATTTATATCTTTGACAGTGAATGAAGTATCATCCGCATACTGATAAATTAAACTGCTACCTCCCCCCGGAGTTTTAACACTGTTTATTTTATTGTCTTGTTTGATTAATGTTGCGAGTGGTTCTACGGAGATACAGTATAATAGTGCAG
Organism: Ilyophis sp. 1 JC-2022; assembly: GCA_022702515.1. Lineage (NCBI taxonomy): Eukaryota > Metazoa > Chordata > Actinopteri > Anguilliformes > Synaphobranchidae > Ilyophis > Ilyophis sp. 1 JC-2022. The sequence continues at coordinate 49,400,373 of CM040396.1, forward strand.
AAAGGCAACACCCCTGTCTCACTGACCTTTCCAATGGGAATGTATCAGTCAACAGTCCATTGCATTTAACACAGCTCTTAGCCCTACTATACAATAAGTCAATCCATGACACGAGCCTACTACCAAAACCAAACGTTTTCATTGTCTCTAACAGGTAACCATGTTCTACCCTGTCAAAGGCTTTGTTTAGGTCTAGACATAAAATAATACCTCCCTCTCTATTTTTGTTAATATAATTAACTACATCTCTCACTGAACAAATTATATCAGCAATATCGCTACCAGGCACACTATAAGCATGTGTTGGCGCAATAATTCTCCCCATTACTTTCTTGATGCTGTAAGCCAGGACCTTTGCTAAGATCTTATAATCGCAATTCAATACACTTATTGGCCGATAATTTTCAGTTTTAATCTACTCCCTTGATTTTTAAAAAGAATAGTAAGTATCCCTGTCGCCATTGACTCTGGGACTTCCCTTTTTTCTTCCATGTATAGAAACACTTTCAATAAGATTGGTGCTAAAATATCTACAAATTACTTATACAATTCGCCAGGTAAACCATCCAAGCCAGGGCTCTTATTGGCCTGCGTATTCATCATTGCGTCTTTAATTTCAGAAATACGAATATCTCCATCACACATCTCCCTATCCTCCTTCGAGATTTTATCTCCCACAGTTCATAATCCACCTTCTATACATTCATTATCAATATCACTTCTCTTAAATAAATTCTGATAAAAGGATTCCCCAGTTTCTAAATTACCTACAAGATCATTTACCTTCTCTCCTTTTTCATTCTCTAACTCTACAATATTATTCTTTGTTTGCTTTTTCCTCTCCAAACCTAGAAAATAGGATGTACATTTCTCACCCTCTATTGCATGTTTGGCTTTACTTCTTGTGATAGCTCCCATACATTTCCTTTTTTCATGAGTATGTAGATCCAACTTAATAAAAAAAAAATTCTCAATATTGAAATTTGGATAATTATCTGCCTTTTCCAATTATTTTGCTGTGCTTCTCCACATTTGGTGCATATATATTAATTAACTTAAACAACCTGTTCAGATATTAAAATTCAACCATAATAATTCTTCCATTTGGGTCACTAAAAGTTTGCTTAACATCGTTTATATATCCATTTCTTATCAAAACAGCAACTCCACAAGAACGTTCATTACCATTATTAGCATATATTAATCCATTTTTGTATTTGTACAAGTTTAACATCATTCCAAATTGTTTCTTTCAAGCATATTATTTTGGCATTACATACCGTCACCGTCTGTTCAAATTTAAACATATTCCTGAATCCATTAGTGTTAAAATATGCTATTTTAACCACTTGGAGATAAGAACAAAGGATACAAATAAACTCTTCCTCTTCCAGCTCTCCCCATGTCCACCCCTCTCTTTCTTGCAGCCAGGACTTGTGCATTCGCCAGGCTCATTTGTTCATCATAGTCTGACAGATTGTCCATTTCCAGACTCTCCATTTCTGATGTCCATGGTCTTGGTGCTTGCAGCAGGGACCTCCGCGTCTTGTGCAGACTCAACCCTCTGGTCTTCTTTGCTTTTAGTAGGATTCCCAGCACTAACAACCTTATCTTCAGCCTTATCAATCTTAAGGGTATTCCCATGTGCCTTGCTAGGCCCAGGCACCTGAGAAGCAGACAGCTCAATCTCTCCCTCCTTGGACAGGCTTTCTGTAAGGAACATCCCATCCAGAATGCTCCCAATGGTTCCAGCAATCTGTTGCTCCTCCCTGCGCATTGCCGTTTCCCTGGGAAGCTCTTGGTTCATCACCCCATTTTCATCACTCTCTCCCTCCAACGGTGGCATTTCATCCTCTCCATCAGAGCCCTGAAATAGCTCCTCACTGTGATCTCCTTTTTGTTCACATGTGCATGCATCCTTCTTCACTTTACAGATGTCACAAAAATTAACGCATTCTCTCGCGTAGTGTCCTCGCTGCCCGCACTTTAAAACATTTAAAGTCAGGGAAATTCTCTTAAAATATGTCCTGGCTGCACACATAGTCTGCAAACTTTCACCAGCCTATCGTGAATAACTCTAAAGAATTGTACACCTTCTAATGTGTCAAATTTCGTTGAGTAGGGTAACGATTTGACAGTTTCAGTGAACGTAACTCTACAGAAGCGTGTACCGTCCGCACTATTTTAGTCCCGGGCCAAAATCTTCTTTTAATCGAAATTGCTTTCACCTCCCACTCTGTCAGTTTATCTTGAATTTCTTTATCTTCAATGTAGTTTGGTAGATTTATAAAGGATACAACGAGTTCATCATTAGTTAGCTCCTTTGCCATCACTCTGCTGTTTTTCATTTTAAAACCGTCCATGAGCTTTTCTTTACCCCTTATATTATTCATTGTTATTTCGTATTTTGTCGGCGACTTAAATCGACATCCGATCACATTCCCGCAACACTCCTTAGTTGCTCTTAATAACTCCATCATGGTAATTCTTTCCTCACCCTCAATTTCCACTCCAACAGTCAGATTTTTCAAAAAACACCCTTTCTATATTCCTCGTTTCACCATCGCCCATATCAAAGGAGCACAATTACAAGAGTGCATATTGTCGAGTGCATATTGTCGACTGCATGAATAGGACACGATGACGTTTCATTATCTTCACTGTGAATACATTAAGGCTACAGTTTCCACCTTTTACCTTGGTGAACGGCACCATCGCGTGTGTAAACGCAAAACAAAACTTTTTAAAAAGCTTACAGCACCTCGTATTCACAGGCGGTCTCCCATTCAAGTACTAAACAGGCCCAACACTGCTTAGCTTCAGAGATCAGATGAGTTTGGGCGTTTTCAGTGTGGTGTGGCCGTGAGCGAAGGTGCACCGAGCTAACACGGATTAAATTGTTTCTAAAATACAGCCGCCTTTTCCATTTAATTTTGGTTATCAACGCAGTCAAAAGAGCACAATTACGAGAGCGTATATTGTCGACTGCATAATTAGGACACGACGAGGCATTATCTTCACTGAGAATACAGTTCGGCTACAGTTTCCACTTTTTACCTTGATGAACGGCCCCATCGCGTGTGTAAACGCAAGACAAAACTTTTTAAAAAGCTCACAGCACCGGGTATTCCCAGGCAGTCTCCCATCTAAGTACTAACCAGGCCCGACAGTGCTTCGCTTCCGAGATCAGACGAGTTCGGGCGTTTTCAGTGTGGTATTGAAGTATAATAAATCGAACAATCCTATCACCGCCCTGTCGGGAGGGGTCAGGACCATTCAACTACACGTAACTCAAACTTTCTTCCAAATAGACACTACATTCCAGAGTCTGGTATAACGTAATTTATTATAAAAGATTTGCATGAATATACATACCCAGGCTGATCGGCTAAACATACATATGTTAAAAACACTCCATCACAGTCCAGTCTGAGTCCGTCAATTTCATGCTCACCCACAAGACGTAAAAACAGGTCCGTTAGTCACAGGAAAAATACCCAGTACCCAAGTCACCATGAAATTCAGCTGACCTTTTATATTTTATTTTGACCTTCCCCTTCTTCTAGGGGGGGTTTTCCCATTACCTGGGCGATTACTTTTTTCATGGTCTGCAGCGGTCTCTGCCGGTTTTAATTAAGCATTACATATGACCCTTATTTATATGGTAGTTTTGATTAAATGCCATGACTTAATTATATCAGAAACATCCTAGTCACGGTTTGACAATAGTAGTTTAATACATAGTTTTTATACCAATGTTTGTAAAAAAAATTTAGATTTAATAAACTATTAGTTCCTCAAACTGCACACACACATGCATTTCCAAGGAAAGGGTGCTGGACGTTCTTCTCGACAATCAGGCCCCAAAGAATGTGTAGGGAGTAATTCATGCTTATCTCTTCGGGCTAGAAGCATTCAGTTAGTTGCCCATGTGTGTGTGAATGAATGGGTCCATTGCCTGCTTTTTGAGATAACAAAAAGCTCGCCATGGGAAATTTTGGGGAGTGTATTGCAATATGGCTGTTTCCGCTGAGAGCGAGTTTTTCTTCAATTTCCCTGCCACTTTGATCCTTCGAGCCTCCCTCTCTCTGGGGCGCAGCTCCAGGCTGGATCCCTTTCCGCTGAATTCCTTTCCCCAGACTCCTCTGAGTGAAAGGACATTTCAGCCTTTCTGCTTCCCAATGCTTTCTTTTCAAAAACATTGATCACAGAAAGCACTACTCGCTTACTAACTCATTCGGTTTCAGCTTATAGTGGCTTGACTGTACATTGAGCCGGATGCGGCGGCCATCTCTCATGGTCTTATTGCCCTCTGCGATCCAACCGGCCGGTGACCCAGTCGATAGCGATCCCCAGTCCTGCATCTAATCAGGACCCCGTAGTAGCTGTTAACCACCCGGTTAGGAACCGACGGTCTGATCCCTATCCCACCTTGCTATGGGTATAGAAACTTTGACCATTTTCACCAGCCTTGCCTGTTCACAGAGGTCGTCTCTTACGCCCCTCTGCTAGGTGTGGACTGTCATCCACGTACCACGCACTGCCTGCATACTTACATGCGACAGCAACGCCGACTAGACGGTACCACGGCAGTATGTCCATTCATACTTCATCAGACACGGGGGCCTTCAGTCTTCTCCCCTGCACTATACAACGTCTTTAACGTGCCCTCGGAACTTTGCAATTCCGCCGCCGCCTGTTCCACACTAGGTTCGGGGTGGCTAATCCCCTGCCTAATGTGGGTGTGTGTATATGTCCTTGATGAGCTCATACTGTGTGCCTAGCTTGGGACAATTGTTCATTGATCACACTTCGATACAAATAATGAGCTCATTTTCCGGCGTGAGTGTCTGCCCTTGAATTTGAGGGCTTGAATATGTGCTGTTGTGCACATATGGGCCTTTTGTGCAATTCATCCTACCACAGAAAAACATATTCATATTAACACCACATTATATATAGTTGGTCCTACAGTATGATATTTAATTATCTATAAATAATGAATAATCTACATTTTTCACAACAAAATGAGTTCAACTACTAGACAAAAGATCCCCAGTAAACAAGAAACCTAGAGAGAAAAGAAAGATAAAAAGAAACCACCCAGCTAGCTTAAATGTGATGACCTCCAAAATAGACTTAGACGGAACAATATAAGAATTTCCCAAATCCCAGAAGGATGTGAAGGAAGAGATGCAGCTGGAGCTGCTTCAGAATGTGTTTAAACTACCACCAGAAATGGAAATTGAAAGGGCACATCATTCACTCGTATCTAAGCCTAAGGATTCAACAGACCCTCCTAGATCGATAATTGTGAGATTTCTCGATGCAGCGGTAAGAGATGCGATCATACGGCAAGCATGGAGCCAGGGACAAGTTTTCTTTCAAAACAAGCGGATTTACTTTGATCAGGACTACTCCCCCGATCTACAAAAGAAACGAGTGAAAGTCCACAAAGTTATCAAACAGCTTAAATGCTTGTATCCGGCACAACTGAAGCTTCAACTGAATACCGCAGAGAAGACCATTGCAACACTAACGAACACCGCAACGCTGCTGAAGGAGCTGGGAATCGAGGTGGTTTGTGAAGAGAGAGAGCGCATCGAGGAAGAGTTAAAGGAAGGGTGGAGGAGCAACGTTAAGAGAAAGAGGGACATGGTATTGTCAACATAAGATTTTAAGGCTCTTTTTCCAGGGGAAAATTAAACGGTAGTTTAGAAGTACGCTTCAACTAAAATGGCTGTGGGGATGCTAACTTTAATTTTCATTCTGAACAACGAACAATACGTCCTTACGTTAGCTATGTGAATGACTCTATATAATTTGTTGTCACAAGTTCATACAAGCTAGATGTTATGAATTCCAAACGGATGCTGTGCTTAAGTTTTGTACGAGTGGAATACACTCACCCAGACCTTTTTTACATATTAATGTAATAATGGTCGTATTTGCACTTTGTGCATTTTTTCCCCACAGAGAGGGTTGGTCACACCTTTCTGCCCAATTACCAACGGGAATTGTACACGGTTAGAGTTCAACTAGATAACTTGGGCAACTAAAAAAGCTGCAATGTTGCAATGTTCAGTGGGTTTGATTCAGGAAGCGCATTTATCTGAGATAAATATATAAAGAACAAGAATCTAAGAAAGAAAAAATTAATGAGTTCATGAGACCCCTCAAAATGGCTAAAATGTCAAATGAAGAAGCAACCAAATTCGTAGAACCCATCACAGAAGATGAAATTAGAGAAACCATTGCCAAAATAAAAAACAATAAATCACTGGGAACAGATGGGTTTACTGTAGAATATTATAAACGTTTGTATAATATAGGTGAGGTCATTCTCAAAGTATATAGTTATATACTAAAATCAGAAGACAAAATCATGGAAGGAAGCCATCATCACAGTTCTACATAAGGAAGGAAAGGATCCCCTACAATGCACGAGCTATCGCCCAAAAGCCATTTTTGTGTGTAGATTATAAAATCTTAACCTCTATCCTAGCTAATAGAATTCAAAAGTATATAAAGAAATTAATGAAACCAGATCAAACAGAATTTATTTTGGGCTGTCAAGGAATAAATAACATGAGAGCTTTAAATTTACAGTCAATAGCGGCAAGGGACAAAAAACACTCAATGCTTCTCAGCTTAGATGCTGAGAAAGCATTCAATAGAGTTGACAGGTTATTTCTTGAGCAAACATCGATAGAAATGGGCTTTGGAGGAGAAACTTTTGCCTGGATTAACATGCTCTATAAAGACCCTAAGTCAAAGGTCAGAGTTAATGGTCACTGTTCTGATTTTTTTTAAGGTGGAGAGGGGTGTGAGGTAGGGAGACTCATTGTCACCCATCCTCTTCGCACTTAGTATTGAACCTCTAGCGGAAGCTATACGCCAAAACATACATATTCAAGAGGGTCAACTCATAAGATAGCTTTGTTTGCGGATGACATTTAGCTTTTTATTAAAAACCCACTTCTTTCCATCTCAGCACTTATGCAATGCTTACACAAATATGGCTCAATCTCAGGATATAAAATTAATGAAAACAAATCAGAAGCACTGATGATATATGGGATTTGGTGTTATGTTCTGAAATTCTGTCTTTTTGTTTTGTATTTTTTACTTTTCTGGTTTAACTGTTCTGTGTTTTGTGTTGCTGTCACTCCCTGTCTTTGTCACACTTTTCGGGAGTCTGTGGGGATTTCGGTTTTCTCTGCATTTCCTCTGTCATGCGCTTCCTTCATTACTATTTACATTTCATTGTAAATAATACGAATTAACTAACAACCACTAACATCTTAGAATTAGTGTCTACTAATGACTAACTTGCATATCATAATCTACTAATGTCATAGAATCAGGGTTTTCTCCTAATTACTAACGTCATCTTCTTTCCTCACTGCAGCTCTCTCTTTCTGCCTGTTCTATCACTAATTCGTTTTTTGGTTCCTCTATTACTGGCCTGGCCAACCCGCGGCTCCCGAGCCGCATGCGGCTCTTTGCCTGGTTTCATGCGGCTCTTACGTTCATATCGAAGTTTGTGTTTGTGTTTTTTTTTTATGTGCGTGTTCGCTTCGCTTGAGTTCAATACGGTATTTTCGTCAAACGCACATGTGCGTGAGATGAAAATACCGCAAAGTTTCCCAGTAGGGGCAAGATCATTTTAGTAAAGGGCAGTTCCATGGAAATGTCAACCAATGCATGAAAAAATAAAGTTACTTGTCTACACATCAAACTTGTTTAAAATGTAACCTTAATGTGTATATTTTGGCATGCAAACTTAATATGACCATAGTTTTTATGACATTGCATGATATTGCCATTACAATGTAGGCAGTCAAGTCACAAAAATAAGACTTTTCAATAAACCACAGTTAGTGTTTTTAAGACTAAGCTTACTAATGCCTTGTTTCCACTTGCACATTCGACCCGTTCCAGAGCCAACGCAACCCAAATGCGAGACATACAGCGCGGCTCAAATTGCTTTTCCATTAATCCGAGCTGGTTCTCCGCCAGAGATTCGTTATGTATCGGTGCTAGGTAACGCGACACAGCTGTTCCAAAGTACCTTGCTAATGTTAGCTATTATAACATGGCGAACTACGAGTTGGGTTTGTTTGTGTTGGTGTTGTGGAATATGTTGCTTCAAAAGCAACAACGTATCCGTCAGTGCAGACATATGTTATCACAAAAGGCCTCCCTCCCAGTCGTTATTTATGTGGATTGATCTTCGCTAAACACATTCAATTGTTTAAACCAGCCGAGTCCGCGATCGTTGGATCGGTTCAAAATATAAAATAGTTGCGTTCACATTTATTTATTCTCGTTTCTGAGCGATGAATTCAGCTGCTGCTGAACCGACTCGTCTGCCCAAATCATTAAAAGGGCCTGGACTTCCTCGAAACCCCACGGGTTGTTTATTTTTTCAATTTTTTTGTTGTTGTTGTTATTAAACAACCGACAAAGTGAGTAAGCGCGTCTTCTTCGGCTACGTTGCTGTGGTGAATCACCATAGCAACGCACTGGCGGCTCCATTATATTCGAGCCAGCACCAGAGGACAAATCGGGCCGTTTTTGGAGTGGGTCTCGTTGGCGCGGCTCGAATTTGAACTAATGGAAATGCTCATAAGTCGAGCCAGGAGTCTGGAACGGGTCGAATGTGCAAGTGGAAACAAGGCAATAGTTTATTTCCCCTCTCAGACCTGCACTCCAGTGTTAGTTACTAGGTTTTGATGTTATTAAAACACTGGGGAACGAATTTATGTGCCCTGCGTTTAACATTATAATTCTAGAATCATTTAAAGATGATGTTCTGTTTCGGACTCCAATGTCACGTCCATAACGTTTTAGAGGAAACATTTCTGTAAATCATGCATTTTATATAATATCATACTAAAACTTCCTATGCAAAGCTAACTTTTATTAATGTGATATATTATCTTTGATCGAATTCTTTGTTTTATATTTAAGCGCTACGGACGTGACTGTTACGGACGTTACATAAATTGGACAATTTATTCTTCAATCTCCACAGTCTCAAGCATCGCGACCACTGAATCAAAACGGGTGGTTGGTTCCTTGTTTCATTGCTATTTAAAAAGAGCGATTTCTTCCTTCCAAAAACCCGTTGATATACACGTTAGTAAAACTAAACGTGAACAATTTATTATCCAGTCTCCACCATCTGAATCATTGCGACCATTGCATCAAAACGGGTGGCTGGTTCATCATTTCATATTGCTATTTAAACCAGCGATTTATTCTGTACAAAAACCCATATATATAGAGAGTAAAACTAAACATGAGCTGGTTAGCTAGCTAGTTAACCCAATTGTCGGAGGATACCGAGCCTCCGAACATGAGAAAAGTGGCCGTGAACATTGCTGATGCAATTCTAACTACGGTGGATAGCAGCATAGCACTGATACATTCCGCCCGATGTGTTTACTTCCTGCTTTACTTTGAGGGGCAGGGCTTACGTCTCCCGCGTCTCTCGCTTATCGCCTCTCGCGCAGTTGTTGAAGGCAGCTGTCAAACCTGAAGTGATTAACGACTTCATCTGTCACCAGCCCACGACAAAAAAAGGTATGTTTTAATAAAATAAGAATTATAATATAAATAAATCTGAAAGTGAATGGTTTTACCTTAGCATTACTTTCAATGGAAGGTATAGCTTGTATATGTGAAGATGATAGTTTACAAAACTTAAACATCAATGGATATAAGTTACCTTCAGTTAGCTATAAAAAGTGAAATTAATGGATTTATGTCACTTTACAGTATTTACGGAAATTATTTTAAAATGCGATTTAATAACAAGAATATGAGCTGTCAATGAAAAAGCTTGTATTGTTTTTTCAGTCAATCATGATGGCTTGTATGGCCAGCCTAAAGAAATAGATATTAAACAGGTAGGCAGTAATTCAGTAAAACTGTACTTAAAGTATGAAAGAAAACATAAAAGTAACAATTAATAAAAATAATGAGAGCAGTTAATAATAATTTATTATTATTATTAATAATAATAATAATAATAATAATAGTTTTACTTTCATTTCAGCTTAATTTGTGTCAAGTTCGCTCTCAAAATGGCAGGGAAAAAATGCACAGCAAAACGAAAATATGAAGATGAACACAGGACGTTTTTAACAGAGTGGGAGAGTTTATATTTTTTTGTTGAACGTAATGGCAAGCCATTCTGCCTTATATGTCAGGCGTCATTAGCACTCAGAGACCGTAACGCTTGCATCGTATCAACTGGCTTGGAACATTGCACGGGCTAAAAAGCCATACAATGAAGGGGAGTTCGTTAAAAAATGCCTCAGTGACGTTGTTGAAATCTTGTCTCCTGAAAACGACAAACTAAAACGAATGGTATCAGACGTCCAACTGTCCCGCCACACTGTTGAACACAGAATATCGGACATTAACACGGCTATTGAATCACAGTTGCACTCTGACCTTCAAGCATGTGAGTATTTTAGTGTCGCATTGGATGAGAGTTGTGACATACAAGACAAGCCTCAGTTGGCAATATTTGCACGGTCTGTGTCAAACGATTGTGTGATCAAAGAAGAACTCCTTGATATTGTGCCATTAAAAGACAGAACCCGTGGCATAGATGTGAAAGAAACAATGATGGCTGCATTTGCGAAAGCAAATCTGCCCATACCGAAACTAACTGCAACAGCCACGGATGGAGCGCCAGCCATGATCGGATCTGTGAACGGGCTTGTGGGGCTGTGCAAAGCTGACCAAACATTTCCCGAGTTTTGGAATTTCCACTGCATCATCCACAGGGAGCAACTCGTGTCTAAATCATTGAATTTAGACAACGTCATGAAGCCTGTGATGGAAATCGTCAACTACATCCGCACACATGCGCTTAACCACAGGCAATTCAAGAATCTCATCGCTGAGCTGGACCAAGGGCTTCCAGGTGACCTGCCGCTGCACTGCACTGTGAGGTGGCTGTCAAAAGGCCAGGTACTCTCTCGCTTCTTTGAGCTTTTGGATGCCGTGAAACTGTTCATGGAAGAGAAGGACAAGGACTATCCCGAGCTCTCGGACCTTGAGTGGATTATGGATCTGGCCTTTTTGGTCGACATGCTGTGTCACTTGGACAGACTGAACCTGACCCTGCAGGGTAAGTTAAAAATGCTGCCTGACCTGGTGCAAAGTGTGTTTGCGTTTGTCAACAAACTGAAGCTGTTCAAGGCACATATTCAAAAGGGAGATTTAACGCATTTTCCCACTCTGCTAAAAGCCAGCGGGCAAGTCACCAGCGCCGCCCTGAATAAGCAAAGAGCCAGATATGCAACACTGGTTGAAAACCTGCACGAAAGCTTTGTGACCCGGTTCCGTGATCTACAACTGAAAAGGCCACAGATTACGTTCCTCATCGACCCATTTAATGCGGAGACGGACTGTTTGAAAGCCCCGCTAGTCACAGATGAGGATGCGGCTGAGTTGGAGATGATCGATCTTTGTGAGGAGGACCAACTGAAACCTGCTTTAAGGGAAGGGACCATTGAGTTCTGGAAAAGTGTGCCAATGGAAAAATACCCCAATGTCAAACGGGCTGCGCTTAAGATACTGTCAATGTTTGGGTCAACATACGTCTGCGAGTCTGTGTTTTCTACCCTGAAACACGTGAAATCAAAGCATCGATCTGTTCTGACTGACACCCATGTGAAAGAATTGCTTCGAGTGGCAACAACGGAATACAAGCCAGATTTGAAGAGGATTGTTCAAGGCAAGGAATGCCAGAAGTCCCACTAAGCAACATGCATAGTAAAAGAAAAACGCTATTGTAAATTATTATATTTTTGTTTGTGGACTTGGTTGAACTGAGAGTTTGTGTGTGTGAGACAGTGCACACAATGTTCATTGTTGAAAATGACTGGCCTGTGGTCTTAGTACTGTAGGAGTCAATTTCTGTCATTATCATGTTGGTGTGTGACATTTACAATAAATCTGGCTGAGCAGAGGTCTGTGTGTGTGTGTGTGTGTGTGTGTGTGTGAGAGGAAGGGATGGGGTGATGTTCATGTGTGCCCATGTGTATGATGTGGCTCTTTGCGGTAACACAGTAAAAAATGTGGCTCTTAGTCTCTGACTGGTTGGCCACCCCTGCTCTATTACTACAGCTGACTCTCGTTTCCGCTTTCCATTCTCTAATTGTATGCACTTGCCTACTACCCAGTTCATGTTCAAGTCTGTGTTATGTGTGAATCCGGTCCGCGTATTACGTGTTCCCTCGTAATTTTATTATCTGCTCTCCTCATTGTTTTATTACGTGCACCTGTCTGTCATTTGCCCTTTCCGGTTCCTCACACCTGATCCTCATTGTTTCTGGTCTCCCTCAGTGTATTTATACTTTGTGCTTTGAGTCCTTTGTTGCGAGTTCATCACCATTTATGTTGTCCTCACTACAGCGTAGCAACTGTAGCTATACAACCAGCTAACTCTGATGCAAAAAGACGCCGAGTCGTAGTGAGCATTTACTTGCTGTTTACTGTGGCTTCCAACATCATCTTACATGACAGAGTGAAAACTGTAACAAAAGAATAAAGTTTGACTGTTTTAGCATAAATTTTGTAACGAAATATACCTGTAAATATATGTAAGTAAAATGTTGTAACTAAGTGTAGTCTTTCCTTTTTAAACAGTATTTTAACATTAACTTAATAACCTAACAATTAATTTGTACTTACGACATTGTCTCTAGTGCGAACAGCAGATGGATTTCACGTGCATACATTCAGACTGTTTACTTTCCACTCTACAGGAAATGGCTGTTCTAACCGCAAAACTCCTGGGACAAATCTACAGCTTGTCAAAATAAAAGTCCCTTAAACATTTACAGCTTGTCAAATTAAAAGTCCCTTAAACATTTTGCCTTAATGGCAACACACTCCCCGCCTGGCCTCTGTGAGGTCACTATACAAACAAATTATGAATTAACTAAACTTGTACACATCACTCTTTACTCAGAAGCAAAACAAGTTCTGTCACTGGTCTAAGGTAATTTTTTGAATGTCCTTGATCTGTGGTCTTCAATTCCACCTTACGGACCTTCCCATCTTCTCCAGGAATAGCTTTTGTGATTACCGCCAAAGGCCAGTTGTTGCGGAAAGCTTGGTTGTCTTTGAGAAGGACGACATCTCCTTCTTGCAGATTTCGGTGGGACTTAGTCCATTTCTTCCGGCTGTGCAAAGTTGACAAGTACACTTGTCTCCAACGGCTCCAGAACATGTTGGACAAGGCTTGTACTTGTCTCCACTGCTTGGTGAGGAGGTCTCTGTCCGTAAAGTCTCCTGGAGGTGGCGGGACACCGGCTTTCTGAGTTAATAGCATAGATGCTGTGAGAATTAATGGATCCTCTGGGTCATTTGAAACTGGAACTAGTGGCCTTGCATTCATAATTGCTGCCACCTCTGCCATTAGTGTGCACAAGACATCATGGGTCAGGTGAGTGCCATGTTCAAGAAGCATTGAATCCAGGATCCTGCGGGCTATTCCAATGAGGCGTTCCCAGTGTGGAGTGTGTAAAAATTGGAGAACCTCTCAAAACGCTCTATGTTGAGACCTTTTCCATGTAGCTGGGTGACATAGCTCCTCACATCTGGACGAATCTCCGCATCTACTTCTGGTGAGATTA
>CM040396.1:49414539-49446539 GCA_022702515.1 Ilyophis sp. 1 JC-2022
GAAACCAGAAGAGGTTCAGGGGGGAGCTAAGGGTGGAGCTCAGGGGGGAGAGCAGGAGGGTGAGCAAGAAAGTGCTCAAGAAGGAAAGCAGAGAGGAGCTCAGGGGGGTGAGCGGGAAGGAGCTCAGGAGGGTAAGCAGGGAGGAGCTCAGGAGGGTGAGCAGGGGGGAGCTCAGGAGGGTGAGCAGGGGGGAGCTCAGGAGGGTGAGCAGGGGGGTGAGAAAGGAGGATTTATAGAGGGAGAGCAACATGGTAAGCAAGGGTTAGCTCAGGAGGGTGAGCAGGCGGGAACTCAGGAGAGTAAGGGGGAGGGAAAACAGGGAGAAGATCAGGAGGTAGTGCAGAGAAAGAGTAAAGGTAGAAAGGTTTTAAAACAGAGTCAGAGAATTGAGGGAAAAGCTTTGGCTAGCGCGGAGGACCTTTTCCCGGAGAATTCGGTTGAGATGGAGTTCGAGGCTGAGGGGGAAGAGTCAGAATCCGATTTAGGCTCATTGATAACGGTGGGGTCGGAGGAGGAGTGCGAGGCAATGAAGGAGGGTGAGGGAGCCTCCCTGAAGAGAATGGCAGAGGAGATAGAGCGGTTGGGAGGCGGGAAGAAAGGGAGGGGAGAGTTTAGAGAGCGGGGGGGCTTGATGGGGGAGGGGTCGGGCGGTGTTTCTAGTGGTTCTTCCCCGGTGTTTCCGCAGGGTTCTCCAAATGAGGGGCCATACGTGGGGGAGTCGTTGACCTCACAAGAAGGCTCACTGGAGGAGGAAACTGGGGGGTGGGTTTTTGGCACTGTGAAAAAATGATTGGTGGTGGTTCTGTAAATTTGATCATGTGTTGTAGTGCAGTGTGTGGTGGGTTGTGTTCTTTTCTTCTTTTAATGCAGGTTCCCCTGTTGGTGGCGACACTAAATGTGCGCAGCATTAGGACGGCAGTGAGGGCGCAGGCCATTCTCTCATGGTTGGGGAATATAAAAGCAGATATAATTTTTTTGCAGGAGTGCGGGCTACCTGGTCGAGCCTCCTATCGGGAGTGGGAGACGAGGTGGCCTCACGGGCCCTCCTTGTGGAGTGGCTCGGAGGAGAATCGCGCCGACGGAGTGGCGGTTTTAATTAAAAACAGTAAGGTGGTGGTGACAGGATGCACGGTGGTGTGCCCGGGGAGAGTTATAGTTGTTACGTTTTGTTTTGGTGGAGTGGCATTTAAAGCCGTAAATGTTTACGCTCCTCCAGATACGCAGGACAGGTGGGATTTGTTGCACAAATTATCCCCACACCTGCTGGGGAGGGTGCCGTCTTTGTTGCTTGGGGATTTTAATTGTATTTTAGAGAGGGAGGGACGTAAGGGTGGTGGGCAAGATCTCATTTTAGATAAGACCTCTGTGTTTTTAAATAACTTGGTAAAAGATTTTAAATTAACAGATGTTTTTAAGTCCCTTCACCCAGAACAGGAGGGGTTTACATGGAGCAGTCCAGATGGCGCCAGGGCATCACGTATTGACTTCGTCTTTACAAGAGATTTTACAGGGAAGGAGGTGAAAATATCACCTGTGTTTTGCACAGACCACTCTCTAGTGCTCTGCACCCTAGAAGTAAAGGAGGGGGTGAGGGTGGGGCGGGGAGTTTGGAAATTAAACTGCCTTTTATTAGAAGACAAAAAGATTGTTAGGAATTTTAGAGAGAAGTATGAGCTTTGGCAGTCCTTGCAGGACCTCTATGGGTCAAGAACAGAATGGTGGGAGGAAACAAAAAATAAAATAAAAAGTTTTTTTGTGCAAGCAGGAAAGGCAAAGAGGGCGAGAGAGAGGAGAGTGTGGGTGGGGCTGCAGAAACGCCTCGGCCGATACTCTGCTCTCCTCCGAAGTGGGTTTGACTTCCGGGCAGAGGTGGAGGAGGTGAGGCGTTTAATGTTAGAGCTGGCTACAACCCAAAGTAAGTCCGTAATTTTTAAATGCAAAGAGAAGGAAATTGACGAAGGGGAGTCCTGTTCTAGATATTTTTTTAAAAAGATCATGTCAAGGGGTGGTTTGATGAGAGGCCTGCTGGGGGAGAATGGGGAGGAGCACAAAGACACAGAGGGTATGATAAGGGTGGTGGAGAGTTTTTATTCAAACCTTTTTAAAGAAAAAGATGTGTCTGGGGAGAGGATCGAAGAAGTGCTAAATTTTATTGAAGGGGGGGTGACGGACGGGGAGGTTTTAGATGCACCTATAGGGCTTTTAGAACTCACAAATGCTATGAAGTCTTTTAAAAGTGGGAAAACTCCGGGGTTGGATGGGCTTCCTCTGGAATTTTATAGAGATTTTTGGGATTTAGTGGGTCCAGATCTAGCTTTTATTTTTAGGGAATTTGACATTTTAAAAGAGTTGCCGAAAAGTTTTAGAGAAGGGGTGGTGACCTTGCTGCATAAAAAGGGGGAGAGAAAAGATCTAAAAAACTGGCGGCCTATAACTCTTTTAAATTTTGATTGTAAACTGTTTAGCAAGGTTTTAACGCTGAGAATGAAAACTGTTTTAGGGGGTCTGATACACCCGGATCAGACCTGTGCAGTGCCGGGAAGGAGGATCACGGACAGCCTGGTATTGGTGAGAGACGCCATCTGTCTTGCGAGAGACAGAAATTTCAAATTAGCAGTCCTAAATCTAGATTTTGAAAAAGCTTTTGATCGGGTCTCGCACCAGTACATGTTTTGTGTATTGCGAAAAATGGGTTTTCCGGCCAGGTTTTTAGCACGGGTGGGGCTTCTGTATGCGGGGGCGACGAGCACTTTTTTAGTAAATGGGATACAAACTGGTGCAGTGACAGTGAACTGCGGCGTCCGCCAGGGGTGTCCGTTATCCCCACTCCTGTTTGTTTGCTGCATAGAGCCACTAGCACAGGTGCTGAGAAGGGACGCCTGGATTTCGGGGTTAAAAATCCCGGGAAGTGGGGGGAGGGAGGCCAGGTGTATCTTTTATATGGATGATGTAACTGTTTTATGCACAGACACAGCGTCTGTTTTTAGAGTTTTAGAGCAAACAGAATGGTTTAACCAGGCCTCAGGGGCGAGGCTGAATAAAGACAAAACAGTTTTAAAAACATTTGGGGTATGGAGGGAAACAGAACTGAGGGCACTCCCGTTGACTGTTAAAAAGAATGACATGAGGGTTTTAGGGGTCATTTTTGATTCAGACGGGCTGGGAGAGGGTAACTGGGAAGAAATCCTCAGCAAACTGGAAAGGAAGTTGCAGTTTTGGGGGCTGAGGAATCTGACTCATGTTGGGAAAGTTTTGATTGTAAAAAGTATTATAATGCCTTTGTTATTGTTTGTGGGTGTGGTGTTTGTCCCGTCCCGATCTGTGTTAGTCCGTCTTGAACGTATGGTTTTTAAGTTTTTTTGGGGTGGGAGATGGGAGAGGCTCCAGAGGGTGTGGGTTAAAAAAGAGCAAGGGAAAGGGGGTAGGGGACTCCCTGATTTTAGTCGTCTGTTATTGTGCCACTTTGTCGCATTACATGTCGCCCTGGCTGTCTCCAGTGAGAACAAGGCTTCTTTTTTCGTCCGGTTTTTTATGGGGGGGTATTTAAGACGGCTGGGAGTTTTAAAAGTACCTTTAACAGTGCCGGTCGCTTTTGACATGCCAGTTTTTTATAAACCAATTCAGGTTTTTTTAGAAAAGTATGGAGGGGGAGGGGGCGGGTACCCTTACCTCACACAAGAATCTCCTCTCTTTTGTACAGAACAGGGACCCAATGTGTCCAGTGCGAGGGCTGGCTTTAGGCCAAGCGGACGAGGTGTGGGAAGCGGTGACCCATCCGGACTTGCTACATCGGCACAAAGACCTAGCCTGGTTCATTGCCCACGGAGTGCTGGCAGTAAAGGCGGTTATGCACGCCCGCCGAATGGATATATCTGCTGGGTGCCCCCAGGAAGGCTGCAGACAGGAGGAGACAATTAGGCACGCGCTGTGGGATTGCACCGCCTCGGTGGACGTCTGGAAGCTGGCCCAACCGTTGCTGCTGCTGTTTTCAGCGAACAGAACTTTGGACTGCCAGGGCATGCTGTTCGGTCTGGGCCGACGGGTGATGGGGGCCTCCCGATGGAGAGCCTGGTGGCTGATAGTAAATTCCTGTCGGGAGGCCCTGTGGAGAGCCAGGTGCGTGAAAGTGATGGACGGGAAAGCAATCCCACCAGAGGCGGTGTGGAGAATGGCGAAAAAGACTGTGCAGGACTATATGCAGCGGGACTGTAGACGCTGGGGGCTGGAATCAGCTCGTTCTAAGTGGGGGGTGACAGCATGGAGAATGGTGGGCGTGTCAAGAAATGGAACCGTTTAAAAGGTTAGTTTTGTTTTTGTTTTTGTGCCGGTGGAGCGGGATTGGGTGGAGTCTGTTGTTTAAGGACACATCCTGTTTTGTACAAAATTGGAAGGGAAAAGATTTGTTTTAGTAAATTTTAGTAAAAGTATATATTTTAAATGTGTAGTTCTCTGTTTTAGGTGTTTGGTGTCAGTGGGCATCAATTATTTATAGTTGTGGATGTGCAGGAAAAGGTGTTTTTTATTTTTTTTGATTAAAGTTGTAAACATTAAAATGTATTTCTGGAGCTGGAGAAAAGTGTTGTTTTGGAGTAATATTGCAATTGTGGAAAAGTGTTAGTAAATCAGGTTTCCAGCGTGTTTGTGTGAATATGGCCTGGAATGTTCATGTTATGTATCTATGAAATGATTTAATAAATTTTTTTCAAAAAAAAAAAAAAAAAAAAAGGTGGTTCACCCAGGACGAGGCTCAGCCATTGCACTCCGGTTGTGCTGACCCCTGCGAATTCCCCAAATGTGGGAATCTCGACTGCATAATTTCTGGTAGTGGGGGACTGCGTTCGCGCTCTCCCCTGATATTGTGGTTGAAAGAAGGTTGATCTTTCAGCGTTCGCCCGAGTAAACCGTATCCCTGTTTGATTTGGAGAGGAGTGTTTATGCAAGACAGGAAAATGTTTCGATGAGTGGTTTTGTTCAATGTTGTGTTGATCGGGACGCTTTTTAGAAACCTTTTTCTTAACTTATAATTATTGTGGCAACCCCGCAGCCGAGACATTTAAAAAAAAATTAAAAAAATGTTTTGCTTTTTCGCACACGATGGCGCTGTTTACCAAGGTGAAAGATGGAAACTGTTCACTGTATTATTCACAGTGAAGGTAATTAAACTTCGCCGTGTCCCAATTATGCAGTCACTGCCAAAACCAAAAACTACATGCATCCTATTTGTTTTTCTTGCAACATTGCTAGTTTTTAGAACTAATGCTATAGCTTCCGACTCGAGTTTGCTTCACTTTCTGTCATATGTATATTCGTATTGTACTCGAGATTTGTTGTTGTTGTTGCCTGTCGCTTCATCCTGTATGGACGATTCTTAAAATATGTGCTGCTTGACATTGTAATATATTTTTCATCCCTATATATACGTGATAATATAGGCTAAATGACGGGCAGCAGTATTCTGGTTCATTTTATAAATTGGGACAATGTGCACAATCGTAAGTGTGCTCATTTGACTTCTGAGCGAGTGGGAAAATGTGGCTCCCACATGCGTAAAAGGTATGGCGTGGGGTAGGGACGTATCGACAAATGCATACAACTCATACTTACCTGGCAGGGGAGATACCATGATCAAGGAGGTGGTTCACCCAGGACGAGGCTCAGCCATTGCACTCCGGTTGTGCTGACCCCTGCGAATTCCCCAAATGTGGGAATCTCGACTGCATAATTTCTGGTAGTGGGGGACTGCGTTCGCGCTCTCCCCTGATATTGTGGTTGAAAGAAGGTTGATCTTTTAGCGTTCGCCCGAGTAAACCGTATCCCTGTTTGATTTGGAGAGGAATGTTTATGCAAGACAGGAAAATGTTTCGATGAGTGGTTTAGTTCAATGTTGTGTTGATCGGGACGGTTTTTAGAAACTTTTTTCTTAACTTATAATTATTGTGGCAACCCCGCAGCCGAGACATTTAAAAAAAAATTTAAAAAATGTTTTGCTTTTTCGCACACGATGGCGCTGTTTACCAAGGTGAAAGATGGAAACTGTTCACTGTATTATTCACAGTGAAGGTAATTAAACTTCGCCGTGTCCCAATTATGCAGTCACTGCCAAAACCAAAAACTACATGCATCCTATTTGTTTTTCTTGCAACATTGCTAGTTTTTAGAACTAATGCTATAGCTTCCGACTCGAGTTTGCTTCACTTTCTGTCATATGTATATTCGTATTGTACTCGAGATTTGTTGTTGTTGTTGCCTGTCGCTTCATCCTGTATGGACGATTCTTAAAATATGTGCTGCTTGACATTGTAATATATTTTTCATCCCTATATATACGTGATAATATAGGCTAAATGACGGGCAGCAGTATTCTGGTTCATTTTATAAATTGGGACAATGTGCACAATCGTAAGTGTGCTCATTTGACTTCTGAGCGAGTGGGAAAATGTGGCTCCCACATGCGTAAAAGGTATGGCGTGGGGTAGGGACGTATCGACAAATGCATACAACTCATACTTACCTGGCAGGGAGATACCATGATCAAGGAGGTGGTTCACCCAGGACGAGGCTCAGCCATTGCACTCCGGTTGTGCTGACCCCTGCGAATTCCCCAAATGTGGGAATCTCGACTGCATAATTTCTGGTAGTGGGGGACTGCGTTCGCGCTCTCCCCTGATATTGTGGTTGAAAGAAGGTTGATCTTTTAGCGTTCGCCCGAGTAAACCGTATCCCTGTTTGATTTGGAGAGGAATGTTTATGCAAGACAGGAAAATGTTTCGATGAGTGGTTTAGTTCAATGTTGTGTTGATCGGGACGCTTTTTAGAAACTTTTTTCTTAACTTATAATTATTGTGGCAACCCCGCAGCCGAGACATTTAAAAAAAAAAAAAAAAATGTTTTGCTTTTTCGCACACGATGGCGCTGTTTACCAAGGTGAAAGATGGAAACTGTTCACTGTATTATTCACAGTGAAGGTAATTAAACTTCGCCGTGTCCCAATTATGCAGTCACTGCCAAAACCAAAAACTACATGCATCCTATTTGTTTTTCTTGCAACATTGCTAGTTTTTAGAACTAATGCTATAGCTTCCGACTCGAGTTTGCTTCACTTTCTGTCATATGTATATTCGTATTGTACTCGAGATTTGTTGTTGTTGTTGCCTGTCGCTTCATCCTGTATGGACGATTCTTAAAATATGTGCTGCTTGACATTGTAATATATTTTTCATCCCTATATATACGTGATAATATAGGCTAAATGACGGGCAGCAGTATTCTGGTTCATTTTATAAATTGGGACAATGTGCACAATCGTAAGTGTGCTCATTTGACTTCTGAGCGAGTGGGAAAATGTGGCTCCCACATGCGTAAAAGGTATGGCGTGGGGTAGGGACGTATCGACAAATGCATACAACTCATACTTACCTGGCAGGGGAGATACCATGAAAAAGGTTTCTCCTTGGTTTCAGGACGTATTGTATTGGATTCGTTTTTGCATTGGGAAGTTTGTTTTTTTTGGTAAGTATAAAGAAAAAAAATATTTGATTGAATTGTTTCTGTTCGGTTGGTGTGTTTTTGAATTGACGGAGGGGAGGTTGTTTGGAGGTAAGGCCCTTCGGGGCGTGAGTTTATTTTCTATTTTATTATTTCGTAATTTCTTGTAAAGTGTGTGTGTAGTGTTAGGAGGGATGTCAGCTGCTCGAGTCGGCATTCAGCGACACTGTTGCGTGCGCTTTGGTATGAGGGAGAAAGACGGGCGTTTGTTGGAATGCTCGCGCCTAGATTTCTCTAGAAAATTTATTCGTGGCTTTCTGGGTTTCCAACCAGTGGAAATAAATTGTTTGGTAGTATTACCGCAAGGAAAAGGCTTCGATGTCAGTTTTAAAAGCCCGCAATTGTTGCGAGTTTTTTGGGAAAAGTTTGGCAACATTAATGAAAAATTCGATATGTTTAATGTAGAAAGATTAAGCGACGAGTCACTAAAAGTGATTATCCTCCGTATGTTTAACGAAATGGTGGAGGAAAGCGATTTGGTCACATGGCTGGGTAGGTTTTGCGTGGTGAGAAATGTTCCATCTAAAGTATTGGATGTGGACGGTATTTGGACTGGGGCCTGGAGAGTCCCAGTTAAATTGATGGAAGATCCAAATGGTTATGGGGGTTTGAGGCACTTACCCTCTATGATTGTTTTGGGGGAAAACCGAGGCCTGGTTCATTATAATGGACAGCCAAAGTTATGTAGGAGGTGTGGGGCTTATGGGCATTTGGCTGAAGCGTGTAAAGCGATTGTGTGCACAAAATGCAGGGAGGTGGGGCATTTGGCGGGGGATTGCCCCACGGGTCGTAAATGCAATCTTTGCGGTGTCGCAACACACCTGTTTCGGGATTGCCCGGACTCATTTGCGAGTAGGGCGAGGCTAGGCAGATCAATTATACTAGCGCAGAGGAAGGAGGAGATGGAGGAAGCCCGGAAGAAACCAGAAGAGGTTCAGGGGGGAGCTAAGGGTGGAGCACAGGGGGGAGAGCAGGAGGGTGAGCAAGAAAGTGCTCAAGAAGGAAAGCAGAGAGGAGCTCAGGGGGGTGAGCGGGAAGGAGCTCAGGGGGGTGAGCGGGAAGGAGCTCAGGAGGGTAAGCAGGGAGGAGCTCAGGAGGGTGAGCAGGGGGGAGCTCAGGAGGGTGAGCAGAGAGGAGCTCAGGGGGGTGAGAAAGGAGGATTTATAGAGGGAGAGCAACATGGTAAGCAAGGGTTAGCTCAGGAGGGTGAGCAGGCGGGAACTCAGGAGAGTAAGGGGGAGGGAAAACAGGGAGAAGATCAGGAGGTAGTGCAGAGAAAGAGTAAAGGTAGAAAGGTTTTAAAACAGAGTCAGAGAATTGAGGGAAAAGCTTTGGCTAGCGCGGAGGACCTTTTCCCGGAGAATTCGGTTGAGATGGAGTTCGAGGCTGAGGGGGAAGAGTCAGAATCCGATTTAGGCTCATTGATAACGGTGGGGTCGGAGGAGGAGTGTGAGGCAATGAAGGAGGGTGAGGGAGCCTCCCTGAAGAGAATGGCAGAGGAGATAGAGCGGTTGGGAGGTGGGAAGAAAGGGAGGGGAGAGTTTAGAGAGCGTTGGGGCTTGATGGGGGAGGGGTCGGGCGGTGTTTCTAGTGGTTCTTCCCCGGTGTTTCCGCAGGGTTCTCCAAATGAGGGGCCATACGTGGGGGAGTCGTTGACCTCACAAGAAGGCTCACTGGAGGAGGAAACTGGGGGGTGGGTTTTTGGCACTGTGAAAAAATGATTGGTGGTCGTTCTGTAAATTTGATCATGTGTTGTAGTGCAGTGTGTGGTGGGTTGTGTTCTTTTCTTCTTTTAATGCAGGTTCCCCTGTTGGTGGCGACACTAAATGTGCGCAGCATTAGGACGGCAGTGAGGGCGCAGGCCATTCTCTCATGGTTGGGGAATATAAAAGCAGATATAATTTTTTTGCAGGAGTGCGGGCTACCTGGTCGAGCCTCCTATCGGAGTGGGAGACGAGGTGGCCTCACGGGCCCTCCTTGTGGAGTGGCTCGGAGGAGAATCGCGCCGACGGAGTGGCGGTTTTAATTAAAAACAGTAAGGTGGTGGTGACAGGATGCACGGTGGTGTGCCCGGGGAGAGTTATAGTTGTTACGTTTTGTTTTGGTGGAGTGGCATTTAAAGCCGTAAATGTTTACGCTCCTCCAGATACGCAGGACAGGTGGGATTTGTTGCACAAATTATCCCCACACCTGCTGGGGAGGGTGCCGTCTTTGTTGCTTGGGGATTTTAATTGTATTTTAGAGAGGAGGGACGTAAGGGTGGTGGGCAAGATCTCATTTTAGATAAGACCTCTGTGTTTTTAAATAACTTGGTAAAAGATTTTAAATTAACAGATGTTTTTAAGTCCCTTCATCCAGAACAGGAGGGGTTTACATGGAGCAGTCCAGATGGCGCCAGGGCATCACGTATAGACTTCGTCTTTACAAGAGATTTTACAGGGAAGGAGGTGAAAATATCACCTGTGTTTTGCACAGACCACTCTCTAGTGCTCTGCACCCTAGAAGTAAAGGAGGGGGTGAGGGTGGGGCGGGGAGTTTGGAAATTAAACTGCCTTTTATTAGAAGACAAAAAGATTGTTGGGAATTTTAGAGAGAAGTATGAGCTTTGGCAGTCCTTGCAGGACCTCTATGGGTCAAGAACAGAATGGTGGGAGGAAACAAAAAATAAAATAAAAAGTTTTTTTGTGCAAGCAGGAAAGGCAAAGAGGGCGAGAGAGAGGAGAGTGTGGGTGGGGCTGCAGAAACGCCTCGGCCGATACTCTGCTCTCCTCCGAAGTGGGTTTGACTTCCGGGCAGAGGTGGAGGAGGTGAGGCGTTTAATGTTAGAGCTGGCTACAACCCAAAGTAAGTCCGTAATTTTTAAATGCAAAGAGAAGGAAATTGACGAAGGGGAGTCCTGTTCTAGATATTTTTTTAAAAAGATCATGTCAAGGGGTGGTTTGATGAGAGGCCTGCTGGGGGAGAATGGGGAGAGGAGCACAAAGACACAGAGGGTATGATAAGGGTGGTGGAGAGTTTTTATTCAAACCTTTTTAAAGAAAAAGATGTGTCTGGGGAGAGGATCGAAGAAGTGCTAATTTTTAATTTTGGGGGGGTGACGGACGGGGAGGTTTTAGATGCACCTATAGGGCTTTTAGAACTCACAAATGCTATGAAGTCTTTTAAAAGTGGGAAAACTCCGGGGTTGGATGGGCTTCCTCTGGAATTTTATAGAGATTTTTGGGATTTAGTGGGTCCAGATCTAGCTTTTATTTTTAGGGAATTTGACATTTTAAAAGAGTTGCCGAAAAGTTTTAGAGAAGGGGTGGTGACCTTGCTGCATAAAAAGGGGGAGAGAAAAGATCTAAAAAACTGGCGGCCTATAACTCTTTTAAATTTTGATTGTAAACTGTTTAGCAAGGTTTTAACGCTGAGAATGAAAACTGTTTTAGGGGGTCTGATACACCCGGATCAGACCTGTGCAGTGCCGGGAAGGAGGATCACGGACAGCCTGGTATTGGTGAGAGACGCCATCTGTCTTGCGAGAGACAGAAATTTCAAATTAGCAGTCCTAAATCTAGATTTTGAAAAAGCTTTTGATCGGGTCTCGCACCAGTACATGTTTTGTGTATTGCGAAAAATGGGTTTTCCGGCCAGGTTTTTAGCACGGGTGGGGCTTCTGTATGCGGGGGCGACGAGCACTTTTTTAGTAAATGGGATACAAACTGGTGCAGTGACAGTGAACTGCGGCGTCCGCCAGGGGTGTCCGTTATCCCCACTCCTGTTTGTTTGCTGCATAGAGCCACTAGCACAGGTGCTGAGAAGGGACGCCTGGATTTCGGGGTTAAAAATCCCGGGAAGTGGGGGGAGGGAGGCCAGGTGTATCTTTTATATGGATGATGTAACTGTTTTATGCACAGACACAGCGTCTGTTTTTAGAGTTTTAGAGCAAACAGAATGGTTTAACCAGGCCTCAGGGGCGAGGCTGAATAAAGACAAAACAGTTTTAAAAACATTTGGGGTATGGAGGGAAACAGAACTGAGGGCACTCCCGTTGACTGTTAAAAAGAATGACATGAGGGTTTTAGGGGTCATTTTTGATTCAGACGGGCTGGGAGAGGGTAACTGGGAAGAAATCCTCAGCAAACTGGAAAGGAAGTTGCAGTTTTGGGGGCTGAGGAATCTGACTCATGTTGGGAAAGTTTTGATTGTAAAAAGTATTATAATGCCTTTGTTATTGTTTGTGGGTGTGGTGTTTGTCCCGTCCCGATCTGTGTTAGTCCGTCTTGAACGTATGATTTTTAAGTTTTTTTGGGGTGGGAGATGGGAGAGGCTCCAGAGGGTGTGGGTTAAAAAAGAGCAAGGGAAAGGGGGTAGGGGACTCCCTGATTTTAGTCGTCTGTTATTGTGCCACTTTGTCGCATTACATGTCGCCCTGGCTGTCTCCAGTGAGAACAAGGCTTCTTTTTTTGTCCGGTTTTTTATGGGGGGGTATTTAAGACGGCTGGGAGTTTTAAAAGTACCTTTAACAGTGCCGGTCGCTTTTGACATGCCAGTTTTTTATAAACCAATTCAGGTTTTTTTAGAAAAGTATGGGGTGGAGGGGGAGGGGGCTGGTACCCTTACCTCACACAAGAATCTTCTCTCTTTTGTACAGAACAGGGACCCAATGTGTCCAGTGCGAGGGCTGGCTTTAGGCCAAGCGGAAGAGGTGTGGGAAGCGGTGACCCATCCGGACTTGCTACATCGGCACAAAGACCTAGCCTGGTTCATTGCCCACGGAGTGCTGGCAGTAAAGGCGGTTATGCACGCCCGCCGAATGGACATATCTGCTGGGTGCCCCCAGGAAGGCTGCAGACAGGAGGAGACAATTAGGCACGCGCTGTGGGATTGCACCGCCTCGGTGGACGTCTGGAAGCTGGCCCAACCGTTGCTGCTGCTGTTTTCAGCGAACAGAACTTTGGACTGCCAGGGCATGCTGTTCGGTCTGGGCCGACGGGTGATGGGGGCCTCCCGATGGAGAGCCTGGTGGCTGATAGTAAATTCCTGTCGGGAGGCCCTGTGGAGAGCCAGGTGCGTGAAAGTGATGGACGGGAAAGCAATCCCACCAGAGGCGGTGTGGAGAATGGCGAAAAAGACTGTGCAGGACTATATGCAGCGGGACTGTAGACGCTGGGGGCTGGAATCAGCTCGTTCTAAGTGGGGGGTGACAGCATGGAGAATGGTGGGCGTGTCAAGAAATGGAACCGTTTAAAAGGTTCGTTTTTGTTTTTGTTTTTGTGCCGGTGGAGCGGGATTGGGTGGAGTCTGTTGTTTAAGGACACATCCTGTTTTGTACAAAATTGGAAGGGAAAAGATTTGTTTTAGTAAATTTTAGTAAAAGTATATATTTTAAATGTGTAGTTCTCTGTTTTAGGTGTTTGGTGTCAGTGGGCATCAATTATTTATAGTTGTGGATGTGCAGGAAAAGGTGTTTTTTATTTTTTTTGATTAAAGTTGTAAACATTAAAATGTATTTCTGGAGCTGGAGAAAAGTGTTGTTTTGGAGTAATATTGCAATTGTGGAAAAGTGTTAGTAAATCAGGTTTCCAGCGTGTTTGTGTGAATATGGCCTGGAATGTTCATGTTATGTATCTATGAAATGATTTAATAAATTTTTTTCAAAAAAAAAAAGGTGGTTCACCCAGGACGAGGCTCAGCCATTGCACTCCGGTTGTGCTGACCCCTGCGAATTCCCCAAATGTGGGAATCTCGACTGCATAATTTCTGGTAGTGGGGGACTGCGTTCGCGCTCTCCCCTGATATTGTGGTTGAAAGAAGGTTGATCTTTTGGCGTTCGCCCGAGTAAACCGTATCCCGGTTTGATTTGGAGAGGAATGTTTATGCAAGACAGGAAAATGTTTCGATGAGTGGTTTAGTTCAATGTTGTGTTGATCGGGACGCTTTTTAGAAACTTTTTTCTTAACTTATAATTATTGTGGCAACCCCGCAGCCGAGACATTTAAAAAAAAAAAAAAAATGTTTTGCTTTTTCGCACACGATGGCGCTGTTTACCAAGGTGAAAGATGGAAACTGTTCACTGTATTATTCACAGTGAAGGTAATTAAACTTCGCCGTGTCCCAATTATGCAGTCACTGCCAAAACCAAAAACTACATGCATCCTATTTGTTTTTCTTGCAACATTGCTAGTTTTTAGAACTAATGCTATAGCTTCCGACTCGAGTTTGCTTCACTTTCTGTCATATGTATATTCGTATTGTACTCGAGATTTGTTGTTGTTGTTGCCTGTCGCTTCATCCTGTATGGACGATTCTTAAAATATGTGCTGCTTGACATTGTAATATATTTTTCATCCCTATATATACGTGATAATATAGGCTAAATGACGGGCAGCAGTATTCTGGTTCATTTTATAAATTGGGACAATGTGCACAATCGTAAGTGTGCTCATTTGACTTCTGAGCGAGTGGGAAAATGTGGCTCCCACATGCGTAAAAGGTATGGCGTGGGGTAGGGACGTATCGACAAATGCATACAACTCATACTTACCTGGCAGGGGAGATACCATGAAAAAGGTTTCTCCTTGGTTTCAGGACGTATTGTATTGGATTCGTTTTTGCATTGGGAAGTTCGTTTTTTTGGTAAGTATAAAGAAAAAAAATATTTGATTGAATTGTTTCTGTTCGGTTGGTGTGTTTTTGAATTGACGGAGGGGAGGTTGTTTGGAGGTAAGGCCCTTCGGGGCGTGAGTTTATTTTCTATTTTATTATTTCGTAATTTCTTGTAAAGTGTGTGTGTAGTGTTAGGAGGGATGTCAGCTGCTCGAGTCGGCATTCAGCGACACTGTTGCGTGCGCTTTGGTTTGAGGGAGAAAGACGGGCGTTTGTTGGAATGCTCGCGCCTGGATTTCTCTAGAAAATTTATTCGTGGCTTTCTGGGTTTCCAACCCGTGGAAATAAATTGTTTGGTAGTATTACCGCAAGGAAAAGGCTTCGATGTCAGTTTTAAAAGCCCGCAATTGTTGCGAGTTTTTTGGGAAAAGTTTGGCAACATTAATGAAAAATTCGATATGTTTAATGTAGAAAGATTAAGCGACGAGTCACTAAAAGTGATTATCCTCCGTATGTTTAACGAAATGGTGGAGGAAAGCGATTTGGTCACATGGCTGGGTAGGTTTTGCGTGGTGAGAAATGTTCCATCTAAAGTATTGGATGTGGACGGTATTTGGACTGGGGCCTGGAGAGTCCCAGTTAAATTGATGGAAGATCCAAATGGTTATGGGGGTTTGAGGCACTTACCCTCTATGATTGTTTTGGGGGAAAACCGAGGCCTGGTTCATTATAATGGACAGCCAAAGTTATGTAGGAGGTGTGGGGCTTATGGGCATTTGGCTGAAGCGTGTAAAGCGATTGTGTGCACAAAATGCAGGGAGGTGGGGCATTTGGCGGGGGATTGCCCCACGGGTCGTAAATGCAATCTTTGCGGTGTCGCAACACACCTGTTTCGGGATTGCCCGGACTCATTTGCGAGTAGGGCGAGGCTAGGCAGATCAATTATACTAGCGCAGAGGAAGGAGGAGATGGAGGAAGCCCGGAAGAAACCAGAAGAGGTTCAGGGGGGAGCTAAGGGTGGAGCTCAGGGGGGAGAGCAGGAGGGTGAGCAAGAAAGTGCTCAAGAAGGAAAGCAGAGAGGAGCTCAGGGGGGTGAGCGGGAAGGAGCTCAGGGGGGTAAGCAGGGAGGAGATCAGGAGGGTAAGCAGGGGGCGCTCAGGCGGGTGAGCAGGGGGGAGCTCAGGAGGGTGAGCAGAGAGGAGCTCAGGGGGGTGAGAAAGGAGGAGTTATAGAGGGAGAGCAACATGGTAAGCAAGGGTTAGCTCAGGAGGGTGAGCAGGCGGGAACGCAGGAGAGTAAGGAGGAGGGAAAACAGGGAGAAGAGCAGGGGGGAGTGCAGAGAAAGGGTAAAGTTAGAAAGGTTTTAAAACAGAGTCAGAGAATTGAGGGGAAAGTTTTGGCTAGCGCGGAGGATCTTTTCCCGGAGAATTCGGTTGAGATGGAGTTCGAGGCTGAGGGGGAAGAGTCAGAATCTGATTTAGGCTCATTAATAACGGTGGGGTCGGAGGAGGAGTGCGGGGCAGTGAAGGAGGGTGAGGGAGCCTCCCTGAAGAGAATGGCAGAGGAGATAGAGCGGTTGGGAGGCGGGAAGAAAGGGAGGGGAGAGTTTAGAGAGCGGGGGGGCTTGATGGGGGAGGGGTCGGGCGGTGTTTCTAGTGGTTCTTCCCCGGTGTTTCCACAGGGTTCTCCAAATGAGGGGCCATACGTGGGGGAGTCGTTGACCTCACAAGAAGGCTCACTGGAGGAGGAAACTGGGGGGTGGGTTTTTGGCACTGTGAAAAAATGATTGGTGGTGGTTTTGTAAATTTGATCATGTGTTGTAGTGCAGTGTGTGGTTGGTTGTTTTCTTTTCTTCTTTTAATGCAGGTTCCCCTGTTGGTGGCGACACTAAATGTGCGCAGCATTAGGACGGCAGTGAGGGCGCAGGCCATCCTCTCACGGTTGGGGAATATAAAAGCAGATATAATTTTTTTGCAGGAGTGCGGGCTACCTGGTCGAGCCTCCTATAGGGAGTGGGAGACGAGGTGGCCTCACGGGCCCTCCTTGTGGAGTGGCTCGGAGGAGAATCGAGCTGACGGAGTGGCGGTTTTAATTAAAAACAGTAAGGTGGTGGTGACAGGATGCACGGTGGTGTGCCCGGGGAGAGTTATAGTTGTTACGTTTTGTTTTGGTGGAGTGGCATTTAAAGCCGTAAATGTTTACGCTCCTCCAGATACGCAGGACAGGTGGGATTTGTTGCACAAGTTATCCCCACACCTGCTGGGGAGGGTGCTGTCTTTGTTGCTTGGGGATTTTAATTGTATTTTAGAGAGGGAGGGACGTAAGGGTGGTGGGCAAGATCTCATTTTAGATAAGACCTCTGTGTTTTTAAATAACTTGGTAAAAGATTTTAAATTAACAGATGTTTTTAAGTCCCTTCACCCAGAACAGGAGGGGTTTACATGGAGCAGTCCAGATGGCGCCAGGGCATCACGTATAGATTTCGTTTTTACAAGAGATTTTACAGGGAAGGAGGTGAAAATATCACCTGTGTTTTGCACAGACCACTCTCTAGTGCTCTGCACCCTAGAAGTAAAGGAGGGGGTGAGGGTGGGGCGGGGAGTCTGGAAATTAAACTGCCTTTTATTAGAAGACAAAAAGATTGTTGGGAATTTTAGAAAGAAGTACGAGCTTTGGCAGACCTTGCAGGACCTCTATGGGTCAAGAACAGAATGGTGGGAGGAAACAAAGAATAAAATAAAAAGTTTTTTTGTGCTAGCAGGAAAGGCAAAGAGGGCGAGAGAGAGGAGAGTGTGGGTGGGGCTGCAGAAACGCCTCGGCCGATACTCTGCTCTCCTCCGAAGTGGGTTTGACTTCCGGGCAGAGGTGGAGGAGGTGAGGCGTTTAATGTTAGAGCTGGCTACAACCCAAAGTAAGTCTGTAATTTTTAAATGCAAAGAGAAGGAAATTGACGAAGGGGAGGTCCTGTTCTAGATATTTTTAAAAAAAGATCATGTCAAGGGGTGGTTTGATGAGAGGCCTGCTGGGGGAGAATGGGGAGGAGCACAAAGACACAGAGGGTATGATAAAGGTGGTGGAGAGTTTTTATTCAAATCTTTTTAAAGAAAAAGATGTGTCTGGGGAGAGGATCGAAGAAGTGCTCAATTTTATTGAAGGGGGGGTGACGGACGGGGAGGTTTTAGATGCACCTATAGGACTTTTAGAACTTACAAATGCTATGAAGTCTTTTAAAAGTGGGAAAACTCCGGGGTTGGATGGGCTAGTGGGTCCAGATCTAGTTTTTATTTTTAGGGAATTTGACACTTTAAAAGAGTTGCCGAAAAGTTTTAGAGAAGGGGTGGTGACCTTGCTTCATAAAAAGGGGGAGAGAAAAGATCTAAAAAACTGGCGGCCTATAACTCTTTTAAATTTTGATTGTAAACTGTTTAGCAAGGTTTTAACGCTGAGAATGAAAACTGTTTTAGGGGGTCTGATACACCCGGATCAGACCTGTGCAGTGCCGGGAAGGAGGATCACGGACAGCCTGGTATTGGTGAGAGACGCCATCTGTCTTGCGAGAGACAGAAATTTCAAATTAGCAGTCCTAAATCTAGATTTTGAAAAAGCTTTTGATCGGGTCTCGCACCAGTACATGTTTTGTGTATTGCGAAAAATGGGTTTTCCGGCCAGGTTTTTAGCACGGGTGGGGCTTCTGTATGCGGGGGCGACGAGCACTTTTTTAGTAAATGGGATACAAACTGGTGCAGTGACAGTGAACTGCGGCGTCCGCCAGGGGTGTCCGTTATCCCCACTCCTGTTTGTTTGCTGCATAGAGCCACTAGCACAGGTGCTGAGAAGGGACGCCTGGATTTCGGGGTTAAAAATCCCGGGAAGTGGGGGGAGGGAGGCCAGGTGTATCTTTTATATGGATGATGTAACTGTTTTATGCACAGACACAGCGTCTGTTTTTAGAGTTTTAGAGCAAACAGAATGGTTTAACCAGGCCTCAGGGGCGAGGCTGAATAAAGACAAAACAGTTTTAAAAACATTTGGGGTATGGAGGGAAACAGAACTGAGGGCACTCCCGTTGACTGTTAAAAAGAATGACATGAGGGTTTTAGGGGTCATTTTTGATTCAGACGGGCTGGGAGAGGGTAACTGGGAAGAAATCCTCAGCAAACTGGAAAGGAAGTTGCAGTTTTGGGGGCTGAGGAATCTGACTCATGTTGGGAAAGTTTTGATTGTAAAAAGTATTATAATGCCTTTGTTATTGTTTGTGGGTGTGGTGTTTGTCCCGTCCCGATCTGTGTTAGTCCGTCTTGAACGTATGATTTTTAAGTTTTTTTGGGGTGGGAGATGGGAGAGGCTCCAGAGGGTGTGGGTTAAAAAAGAGCAAGGGAAAGGGGGTAGGGGACTCCCTGATTTTAGTCGTCTGTTATTGTGCCACTTTGTCGCATTACATGTCGCCCTGGCTGTCTCCAGTGAGAACAAGGCTTCTTTTTTTGTCCGGTTTTTTATGGGGGGGTATTTAAGACGGCTGGGAGTTTTAAAAGTACCTTTAACAGTGCCGGTCGCTTTTGACATGCCAGTTTTTTATAAACCAATTCAGGTTTTTTTAGAAAAGTATGGGGTGGAGGGGGAGGGGGCGGGTACCCTTACCTCACACAAGAATCTCCTCTCTTTTGTACAGAACAGGGACCCAATGTGTCCAGTGCGAGGGCTGGCTTTAGGCCAAGCGGACGAGGTGTGGGAAGCGGTGACCCATCCGGACTTGCTACATCGGCACAAAGACCTAGCCTGGTTCATTGCCCACGGAGTGCTGGCAGTAAAGGCGGTTATGCACGCCCGCCGAATGGACATATCTGCTGGGTGCCCCCAGGAAGGCTGCAGACAGGAGGAGACAATTAGGCACGCGCTGTGGGATTGCACCGCCTCGGTGGACGTCTGGAAGCTGGCCCAACCGTTGCTGCTGCTGTTTTCAGCGAACAGAACTTTGGACTGCCAGGGCATGCTGTTCGGTCTGGGCCGACGGGTGATGGGGGCCTCCCGATGGAGAGCCTGGTGGCTGATAGTAAATTCCTGTCGGGAGGCCCTGTGGAGAGCCAGGTGCGTGAAAGTGATGGACGGGAAAGCAATCCCACCAGAGGCGGTGTGGAGAATGGCGAAAAAGACTGTGCAGGACTATATGCAGCGGGACTGTAGACGCTGGGGGCTGGAATCAGCTCGTTCTAAGTGGGGGGTGACAGCATGGAGAATGGTGGGCGTGTCAAGAAATGGAACCGTTTAAAAGGTTAGTTTTGTTTTTGTTTTTGTGCCGGTGGAGCGGGATTGGGTGGAGTCTGTTGTTTAAGGACACATCCTGTTTTGTACAAAATTGGAAGGGAAAAGATTTGTTTTAGTAAATTTTAGTAAAAGTATATATTTTAAATGTGTAGTTCTCTGTTTTAGGTGTTTGGTGTCAGTGGGCATCAATTATTTATAGTTGTGGATGTGCAGGAAAAGGTGTTTTTTATTTTTTTTGATTAAAGTTGTAAACATTAAAATGTATTTCTGGAGCTGGAGAAAAGTGTTGTTTTGGAGTAATATTGCAATTGTGGAAAAGTGTTAGTAAATCAGGTTTCCAGCGTGTTTGTGTGAATATGGCCTGGAATGTTCATGTTATGTATCTATGAAATGATTTCATAAATTTTTTTCAAAAAAAAAAAAAAAAAGGTGGTTCACCCAGGACGAGGCTCAGCCATTGCACTCCGGTTGTGCTGACCCCTGCGAATTCCCCAAATGTGGGAATCTCGACTGCATAATTTCTGGTAGTGGGGGACTGCGTTCGCGCTCTCCCCTGATATTGTGGTTGAAAGAAGGTTGATCTTTTGGCGTTCGCCCGAGTAAACCGTATCCCGGTTTGATTTGGAGAGGAATGTTTATGCAAGACAGGAAAATGTTTCGATGAGTGGTTTAGTTCAATGTTGTGTTGATCGGGACGCTTTTTAGAAACTTTTTTCTTAACTTATAATTATTGTGGCAACCCCACAGCCGAGACATTTAAAAAAAAAAAAAAAATGTTTTGCTTTTTCGCACACGATGGCGCTGTTTACCAAGGTGAAAGATGGAAACTGTTCACTGTATTATTCACAGTGAAGGTAATTAAACTTCGCCGTGTCCCAATTATGCAGTCACTGCCAAAACCAAAAACTACATGCATCCTATTTGTTTTTCTTGCAACATTGCTAGTTTTTAGAACTAATGCTATAGCTTCCGACTCGAGTTTGCTTCACTTTCTGTCATATGTATATTCGTATTGTACTCGAGATTTGTTGTTGTTGTTGCCTGTCGCTTCATCCTGTATGGACGATTCTTAAAATATGTGCTGCTTGACATTGTAATATATTTTTCATCCCTATATATACGTGATAATATAGGCTAAATGACGGGCAGCAGTATTCTGGTTCATTTTATAAATTGGGACAATGTGCACAATCGTAAGTGTGCTCATTTGACTTCTGAGCGAGTGGGAAAATGTGGCTCCCACATGCGTAAAAGGTATGGCGTGGGGTAGGGACGTATCGACAAATGCATACAACTCATACTTACCTGGCAGGGGAGATACCATGAAAATGGTCCCTCCTTGCCCGGGGTTCTCTTCAGCACGAACAAATCTGTCGTTTTAACGACAGGTTTCCGTGTAGAGGAACACGTTCCCTTGCCGTGGCAATGAACGGATGTGCATGTACCATGCTTGCACAGTGAGCCCGGACCCCTTTATTGGGGTGGAACGTAAAGTAAGTTTTGACTTAGGAATGGAATAGGATATAGATTTGGATAGCGGATTGGATTTGATGTTTTGGATATTGAAATTGGAAAAGATTGACTTGATCAAAATTGGATAAAGGATTTTTGAATTTGGATTGGATTTGGACCATGATTTGGATTAAGATTTGGCTTATAGTTAAAGTTTTTTTTAGACATGGAAAATTCTAGAGTAGATATAATACAATGGGGCTTAGCCCCAAAAAAAAAAAAAAAAAAAAAAAAAAAAAAAGGTGGTTCACCCAGGACGAGGCTCAGCCATTGCACTCCGGTTGTGCTGACCCCTGCGAATTCCCCAAATGTGGGAATCTCGACTGCATAATTTCTGGTAGTGGGGGACTGCGTTCGCGCTCTCCCCTGATATTGTGGTTGAAAGAAGGTTGATCTTTCAGCGTTCGCCTGAGTAAACCGTATCCCTGTTTGATTTGGAGAGGAATGTTTATGCAAGACAGGAAAATGTTTCGATGAGTGGTTTAGTTCAATGTTGTGTTGATCGGGACGCTTTTTAGAAACTTTTTTCTTAACTTATAATTATTGTGGCAACCCCGCAGCCGAGACATTTAAAAAAAAAAAAAAAAATGTTTTGCTTTTTCGCACACGATGGCGCTGTTTACCAAGGTGAAAGATGGAAACTGTTCACTGTATTATTCACAGTGAAGGTAATTAAACTTCGCCGTGTCCCAATTATGCAGTCACTGCCAAAACCAAAAACTACATGCATCCTATTTGTTTTTCTTGCAACATTGCTAGTTTTTAGAACTAAAGCTATAGCTTCCGACTCGAGTTTGCTTCACTTTCTGTCATATGTATATTCGTATTGTACTCGAGATTTGTTGTTGTTGTTGCCTGTCGCTTCATCCTGTATGGACGATTCTTAAAATATGTGCTGCTTGACATTGTAATATATTTTTCATCCCTATATATACGTGATAATATAGGCTAAATGACGGGCAGCAGTATTCTGGTTCATTTTATAAATTGGGACAATGTGCACAATCGTAAGTGTGCTCATTTGACTTCTGAGCGAGTGGGAAAATGTGGCTCCCACATGCGTAAAAGGTATGGCGTGGGGTAGGGACGTATCGACAAATGAATACAACTCATACTTACCTGGCAGAGGAGATACCATGATCAAGGAGGTGGTTCACCCAGGACGAGGCTCAGCCATTGCACTCCGGTTGTGCTGACCCCTGCGAATTCCCCAAATGTGGGAATCTCGACTGCATAATTTCTGGTAGTGGGGGACTGCGTTCGCGCTCTCCCCTGATATTGTGGTTGAAAGAAGGTTGATCTTTTGGCGTTCGCCCGAGTAAACCGTATCCCGGTTTGATTTGGAGAGGAATGTTTATGCAAGACAGGAAAATGTTTCGATGAGTGGTTTAGTTCAATGTTCTGTTGATCGGGACGCTTTTTAGAAACTTTTTTCTTAACTTATAATTATTGTGGCAACCCCGCAGCCGAGACATTTAAAAAAAAATTTAAAAAATGTTTTGCTTTTTCGCACACGATGGCGCTGTTTACCAAGGTGAAAGATGGAAACTGTTCACTGTATTATTCACAGTGAAGGTAATTAAACTTCGCCGTGTCCCAATTATGCAGTCACTGCCAAAACCAAAAACTACATGCATCCTATTTGTTTTTCTTGCAACATTGCTAGTTTTTAGAACTAATGCTATAGCTTCCGACTCGAGTTTGCTTCACTTTCTGTCATATGTATATTCGTATTGTACTCG
Organism: Ilyophis sp. 1 JC-2022; assembly: GCA_022702515.1. NCBI lineage: Eukaryota > Metazoa > Chordata > Actinopteri > Anguilliformes > Synaphobranchidae > Ilyophis > Ilyophis sp. 1 JC-2022. Next base: position 49,437,192 of record CM040396.1, read on the forward strand.
AGATTTGTTGTTGTTGTTGCCTGTCGCTTCATCCTGTATGGACGATTCTTAAAATATGTGCTGCTTGACATTGTAATATATTTTTCATCCCTATATATACGTGATAATATAGGCTAAATGACGGGCAGCAGTATTCTGGTTCATTTTATAAATTGGGACAATGTGCACAATCGTAAGTGTGCTCATTTGACTTCTGAGCGAGTGGGAAAATGTGGCTCCCACATGCGTAAAAGGTATGGCGTGGGGTAGGGACGTATCGACAAATGCATACAACTCATACTTACCTGGCAGGGGAGATACCATGAAAATGGTCGCTCCTTGCCCGGATGTCTCTTCAGCACGAACAAATCTTTCGTTTTTACGAGAGATTTCCGTGTAGAGGAACACGTTCCCTTGCCGGCGGCCATGAACGAATGTGCATGTTCCATGCCTTGCACAGTGAGCCCGGACCCCTTTACTTGGGGTGGAACGTAAAGTAAGATTTGACTTAGGACTGGACTAGGATTTGGATTCGGATAGCGGATTGGTTTTGGCGTTTTGATATTGAAATTGGAAAAGATTGACTTGATCAAAATTGGATAAAGGATTTTTGAATTTGGATTGGATTTGGACCATGATTTGGATTAAGATTTGGCTTATAGTTAAAGTTTTTTTTAGACATGGAAAATTTTAGAGTAGATATAATACAATGGGGCTTAGCCCCATAAAAAAAAAAAAAAAAAGGTGGTTCACCCAGGACGAGGCTCAGCCATTGCACTCCGGTTGTGCTGACCCCTGCGAATTCCCCAAATGTGGGAATCTCGACTGCATAATTTCTGGTAGTGGGGGACTGCGTTCGCGCTCTCCCCTGATATTGTGGTTGAAAGAAGGTTGATCTTTTAGCGTTCGCCCGAGTAAACCGTATCCCGGTTTGATTTGGAGAGGAATGTTTATGCAAGACAGGAAAATGTTTCGATGAGTGGTTTAGTTCAATGTTGTGTTGATCGGGACGCTTTTTAGAAACTTTTTTCTTAACTTATAATTATTGTGGCAACCCCGCAGCCGAGACATTTAAAAAAAAATTAAAAAATGTTTTGCTTTTTCGCACACGATGGCGCTGTTTACCAAGGTGAAAGATGGAAACTGTTCACTGTATTATTCACAGTGAAGGTAATTAAACTTCGCCGTGTCCCAATTATGCAGTCACTGCCAAAACCAAAAACTACATGCATCCTATTTGTTTTTCTTGCAACATTGCTAGTTTTTAGAACTAATGCTATAGCTTCCGACTCGAGTTTGCTTCACTTTCTGTCATATGTATATTCGTATTGTACTCGAGATTTGTTGTTGTTGTTGCCTGTCGCTTCATCCTGTATGGACGATTCTTAAAATATGTGCTGCTTGACATTGTAATATATTTTTCATCCCTATATATACGTGATAATATAGGCTAAATGACGGGCAGCAGTATTCTGGTTCATTTTATAAATTGGGACAATGTGCACAATCGTAAGTGTGCTCATTTGACTTCTGAGCGAGTGGGAAAATGTGGCTCCCACATGCGTAAAAGGTATGGCGTGGGGTAGGGACGTATCGACAAATGCATACAATTCATACTTACCTGGCAGGGGAGATACCATGAAAATGGTCCCTCCTTGCCCGGGGTTCTCTTCAGCACGAACAAATCTGTCGTTTTAACGACAGGTTTCCGTGTAGAGGAACACGTTCCCTTGCCGTGGCAATGAACGGATGTGCATGTACCATGCTTGCACAGTGAGCCCGGACCCCTTTATTGGGGTGGAACGTAAAGTAAGGTTTGACTTAGGAATGGAATAGGATATAGATTTGGATAGCGGATTGGATTTGGCGTTTTGATATAGAAATTGGAAAAGATTGACTTGATCAAAATTGGATAAAGGATTTTTGAATTTGGATTGGATTTGGACCATGATTTGGATTAAGATTTGGCTTATAGTTAAAGTTTTTTTTAGACATGGAAAATTCTAGAGTAGATATAATACAATGGGGCTTAGCCCCATAAAAAAAAAAAAAAAAAAAAAAAAAGGTGGTTCACCCAGGACGAGGCTCAGCCATTGCACTCCGGTTGTGCTGACCCCTGCGAATTCCCCAAATGTGGGAATCTCGACTGCATAATTTCTGGTAGTGGGGGACTGCGTTCGCGCTCTCCCCTGATATTGTGGTTGAAAGAAGGTTGATCTTTTGGCGTTCGCCCGAGTAAACCGTATCCCGGTTTGATTTGGAGAGGAATGTTTATGCAAGACAGGAAAATGTTTCGATGAGTGGTTTAGTTCAATGTTGTGTTGATCGGGACGCTTTTTAGAAACTTTTTTCTTAACTTATAATTATTGTGGCAACCCCGCAGCGGAGACATTTAAAAAAAAAAAAAAAATGTTTTGCTTTTTCGCACACGATGGCGCTGTTTACCAAGGTGAAAGATGGAAACTGTTCACTGTATTATTCACAGTGAAGGTAATTAAACTTCGCCGTGTCCCAATTATGCAGTCACTGCCAAAACCAAAAACTACATGCATCCTATTTGTTTTTCTTGCAACATTGCTAGTTTTTAGAACTAATGCTATAGCTTCCGACTCGAGTTTGCTTCACTTTCTGTCATATGTATATTCGTATTGTACTCGAGATTTGTTGTTGTTGTTGCCTGTCGCTTCATCCTGTATGGACGATTCTTAAAATATGTGCTGCTTGACATTGTAATATATTTTTCATCCCTATATATACGTGATAATATAGGCTAAATGACGGGCAGCAGTATTCTGGTTCATTTTATAAATTGGGACAATGTGCACAATCGTAAGTGTGCTCATTTGACTTCTGAGCGAGTGGGAAAATGTGGCTCCCACATGCGTAAAAGGTATGGCGTGGGGTAGGGACGTATCGACAAATGCATACAACTCATACTTACCTGGCAGGGGAGATACCATGATCAAGGAGGTGGTTCACCCAGGACGAGGCTCAGCCATTGCACTCCGGTTGTGCTGACCCCTGCGAATTCCCCAAATGTGGGAATCTCGACTGCATAATTTCTGGTAGTGGGGGACTGCGTTCGCGCTCTCCCCTGATATTGTGGTTGAAAGAAGGTTGATCTTTCAGCGTTCGCCTGAGTAAACCGTATCCCTGTTTGATTTGGAGAGGAATGTTTATGCAAGACAGGAAAATGTTTCGATGAGTGGTTTAGTTCAATGTTGTGTTGATCGGGACGCTTTTTAGAAACTTTTTTCTTAACTTATAATTATTGTGGCAACCCCGCAGCGGAGACATTTAAAAAAAAAAAAAAAAATGTTTTGCTTTTTCGCACACGATGGCGCTGTTTACCAAGGTGAAAGATGGAAACTGTTCACTGTATTATTCACAGTGAAGGTAATTAAACTTCGCCGTGTCCCAATTATGCAGTCACTGCCAAAACCAAAAACTACATGCATCCTATTTGTTTTTCTTGCAACATTGCTAGTTTTTAGAACTAATGCTATAGCTTCCGACTCGAGTTTGCTTCACTTTCTGTCATATGTATATTCGTATTGTACTCGAGATTTGTTGTTGTTGTTGCCTGTCGCTTCATCCTGTATGGACGATTCTTAAAATATGTGCTGCTTGACATTGTAATATATTTTTCATCCCTATATATACGTGATAATATAGGCTAAATGACGGGCAGCAGTATTCTGGTTCATTTTATAAATTGGGACAATGTGCACAATCGTAAGTGTGCTCATTTGACTTCTGAGCGAGTGGGAAAATGTGGCTCCCACATGCGTAAAAGGTATGGCGTGGGGTAGGGACGTATCGACAAATGAATACAACTCATACTTACCTGGCAGAGGAGATACCATGATCAAGGAGGTGGTTCACCCAGGACGAGGCTCAGCCATTGCACTCCGGTTGTGCTGACCCCTGCGAATTCCCCAAATGTGGGAATCTCGACTGCATAATTTCTGGTAGTGGGGGACTGCGTTCGCGCTCTCCCCTGATATTGTGGTTGAAAGAAGGTTGATCTTTTGGCGTTCGCCCGAGTAAACCGTATCCCGGTTTGATTTGGAGAGGAATGTTTATGCAAGACAGGAAAATGTTTCGATGAGTGGTTTAGTTCAATGTTGTGTTGATCGGGACGCTTTTTAGAAACTTTTTTCTTAACTTATAATTATTGTGGCAACCCCGCAGCCGAGACATTTAAAAAAAAAAAAAAAAATGTTTTGCTTTTTCGCACACGATGGCGCTGTTTACCAAGGTGAAAGATGGAAACTGTTCACTGTATTATTCACAGTGAAGGTAATTAAACTTCGCCGTGTCCCAATTATGCAGTCACTGCCAAAACCAAAAACTACATGCATCCTATTTGTTTTTCTTGCAACATTGCTAGTTTTTAGAACTAATGCTATAGCTTCCGACTCGAGTTTGCTTCACTTTCTGTCATATGTATATTCGTATTGTACTCGAGATTTGTTGTTGTTGTTGCCTGTCGCTTCATCCTGTATGGACGATTCTTAAAATATGTGCTGCTTGACATTGTAATATATTTTTCATCCCTATATATACGTGATAATATAGGCTAAATGACGGGCAGCAGTATTCTGGTTCATTTTATAAATTGGGACAATGTGCACAATCGTAAGTGTGCTCATTTGACTTCTGAGCGAGTGGGAAAATGTGGCTCCCACATGCGTAAAAGGTATGGCGTGGGGTAGGGACGTATCGACAAATGCATACAATTCATACTTACCTGGCAAGGGAGATACCATGATCAAGGAGGTGGTTCACCCAGGACGAGGCTCAGCCATTGCACTCCGGTTGTGCTGACCCCTGCGAATTCCCCAAATGTGGGAATCTCGACTGCATAATTTCTGGTAGTGGGGGACTGCGTTCGCGCTCTCCCCTGATATTGTGGTTGAAAGAAGGTTGATCTTTTGGCGTTCGCCCGAGTAAACCGTATCCCGGTTTGATTTGGAGAGGAATGTTTATGCAAGACAGGAAAATGTTTCGATGAGTGGTTTAGTTCAATGTTGTGTTGATCGGGACGCTTTTTAGAAACTTTTTTCTTAACTTATAATTATTGTGGCAACCCCGCAGCCGAGACATTTAAAAAAAAAAAAAAAAATGTTTTGCTTTTTCGCACACGATGGCGCTGTTTACCAAGGTGAAAGATGGAAACTGTTCACTGTATTATTCACAGTGAAGGTAATTAAACTTCGCCGTGTCCCAATTATGCAGTCACTGCCAAAACCAAAAACTACATGCATCCTATTTGTTTTTCTTGCAACATTGCTAGTTTTTAGAACTAATGCTATAGCTTCCGACTCGAGTTTGCTTCACTTTCTGTCATATGTATATTCGTATTGTACTCGAGATTTGTTGTTGTTGTTGCCTGTCGCTTCATCCTGTATGGACGATTCTTAAAATATGTGCTGCTTGACATTGTAATATATTTTTCATCCCTATATATACGTGATAATATAGGCTAAATGACTGGCAGCAGTATTCTGGTTCATTTTATAAATTGGGACAATGTGCACAATCGTAAGTGCGCTCATTTGACTTCTGAGCGAGTGGGAAAATGTGGCTCCCACATGCGTAAAAGGTATGGCGTGGGGTAGGGACGTATCGACAAATGCATACAACTCATACTTACCTGGCAGGGGAGATACCATGATCAAGGAGGTGGTTCACCCAGGGCGAGGCTCAGCCATTGCACTCCGGTTGTGCTGACCCCTGCGAATTCCCCAAATGTGGGAATCTCGACTGCATAATTTCTGGTAGTGGGGGACTGCGTTCGCGCTCTCCCCTGATATTGTGGTTGAAAGAAGGTTGATCTGTTCGCCCGAGTAAACCGTATCCCGGTTTGATTTGGAGAGGAATGTTTATGCAAGACAGGAAAATGTTTCGATGAGTGGTTTAGTTCAATGTTGTGTTGATCGGGACGCTTTTTAGAAACTTTTTTCTTAACTTATAATTATTGTGGCAACCCCGCAGCCGAGACATTTAAAAAAAAAAAAAAAAAAATGTTTTGCTTTTTCGCACACGATGGCGATGTTTACCAAGGTGAAAGATGGAAACTGTTCACTGTATTATTCACAGTGAAGGTAATTAAACTTCGCCGTGTCCCAATTATGCAGTCACTGCCAAAAACAAAAAACTATGCATCCTATTTGTTTTTCTTGCGCTATAGCTTCCGACTCGAGTTTGCTTCACTTTCTGTCATATGTATATTCGTATTGTACTCGAGATTTGTTGTTGCAGTATTCTGGTTCATTTTATAAATTGGGACAATGTGCACAATCGTAAGTGTGCTCATTTGACTTCTGAGCGAGTGGGAAAATGTGGCTCCCACATGCGTAAAAGGTATGGCGTGGGGTAGGGACGTATCGACAAATGCATACAACTCATACTTACCTGGCAGGGGAGATACCATGATCAAGGAGGTGGTTTACCCAGGACGCGGCTCAGCCATTGCACTCCAGTTGTGCTGACCCCTGCGAATTCCCCAAATGTGGGAATCTCGACTGCATAATTTCTGGTAGTGGGGTACTGCGTTCGCGCTCTCCCCTGATATTGTGGTTGAAAGAAGGTTGATCTTTCAGCGTTCGCCCGAGTAAACCGTATCCCTGTTTGATTTGGAGAGGAATGTTTATGCAAGACAGGAAAATGTTTCGATGAGTGGTTTAGTTCAATGTTGTGTTGATCGGGACGGTTTTTAGAAACTTTTTTCTTAACTTATAATTATTGTGGCAACCCCGCAGCCGAGACATTTAAAAAAAAATTTAAAAAATGTTTTGCTTTTTCGCACACGATGGCGCTGTTTACCAAGGTGAAAGATGGAAACTGTTCACTGTATTATTCACAGTGAAGGTAATTAAACTTCGCCGTGTCCCAATTATGCAGTCACTGCCAAAACCAAAAACTACATGCATCCTATTTGTTTTTCTTGCAACATTGCTAGTTTTTAGAACTAATGCTATAGCTTCCGACTCGAGTTTGCTTCACTTTCTGTCATATGTATATTCGTATTGTACTCGAGATTTGTTGTTGTTGTTGCCTGTCGCTTCATCCTGTATGGACGATTCTTAAAATATGTGCTGCTTGACATTGTAATATATTTTTCATCCCTATATATACGTGATAATATAGGCTAAATGACGGGCAGCAGTATTCTGGTTCATTTTATAAATTGGGACAATGTGCACAATCGTAAGTGTGCTCATTTGACTTCTGAGCGAGTGGGAAAATGTGGCTCCCACATGCGTAAAAGGTATGGCGTGGGGTAGGGACGTATCGACAAATGCATACAACTCATACTTACCTGGCAGGGGAGATACCATGATCAAGGAGGTGGTTCACCCAGGACGAGGCTCAGCCATTGCACTCCGGTTGTGCTGACCCCTGCGAATTCCCCAAATGTGGGAATCTCGACTGCATAATTTCTGGTAGTGGGGGACTGCGTTCGCGCTCTCCCCTGATATTGTGGTTGAAAGAAGGTTGATCTTTTGGCGTTCGCCCGAGTAAACCGTATCCCGGTTTGATTTGGAGAGGAATGTTTATGCAAGACAGGAAAATGTTTCGATGAGTGGTTTAGTTCAATGTTGTGTTGATCGGGACGCTTTTTAGAAACTTTTTTCTTAACTTATAATTATTGTGGCAACCCCGCAGCCGAGACATTTAAAAAAAAAAAAAAATGTTTTGCTTTTTCGCACACGATGGCGATGTTTACCAAGGTGAAAGATGGAAACTGTTCACTGTATTATTCACAGTGAAGGTAATTAAACTTCGCCGTGTCCCAATTATGCAGTCACTGCCAAAACCAAAAACTACATGCATCCTATTTGTTTTTCTTGCAACATTGCTAGTTTTTAGAACTAATGCTATAGCTTCCGACTCGAGTTTGCTTCACTTTCTGTCATATGTATATTCGTATTGTACTCGAGATTTGTTGTTGTTGTTGCCTGTCGCTTCATCCTGTATGGACGATTCTTAAAATATGTGCTGCTTGACATTGTAATATATTTTTCATCCCTATATATACGTGATAATATAGGCTAAATGACGGGCAGCAGTATTCTGGTTCATTTTATAAATTGGGACAATGTGCACAATCGTAAGTGTGCTCATTTGACTTCTGAGCGAGTGGGAAAATGTGGCTCCCACATGCGTAAAAGGTATGGCGTGGGGTAGGGACGTATCGACAAATGCATACAACTCATACTTACCTGGCAGGGGAGATACCATGATCAAGGAGGTGGTTCACCCAGGACGAGGCTCAGCCATTGCACTCCGGTTGTGCTGACCCCTGCGAATTCCCCAAATGTGGGAATCTCGACTGCATAATTTCTGGTAGTGGGGGACTGCGTTCGCGCTCTCCCCTGATATTGTGGTTGAAAGAAGGTTGATCTTTCAGCGTTCGCCCGAGTAAACCGTATCCCTGTTTGATTTGGAGAGGAATGTTTATGCAAGACAGGAAAATGTTTCGATGAGTGGTTTAGTTCAATGTTGTGTTGATCGGGACGGTTTTTAGAAACTTTTTTCTTAACTTATAATTATTGTGGCAACCCCGCAGCCGAGACATTTAAAAAAAAATTTTAAAAATGTTTTGCTTTTTCGCACACGATGGCGCTGTTTACCAAGGTGAAAGATGGAAACTGTTCACTGTATTATTCACAGTGAAGGTAATTAAACTTCGCCGTGTCCCAATTATGCAGTCACTGCCAAAACCAAAAACTACATGCATCCTATTTGTTTTTCTTGCAACATTGCTAGTTTTTAGAACTAATGCTATAGCTTCCGACTCGAGTTTGCTTCACTTTCTGTCATATGTATATTCGTATTGTACTCGAGATTTGTTGTTGTTGTTGCCTGTCGCTTCATCCTGTATGGACGATTCTTAAAATATGTGCTGCTTGACATTGTAATATATTTTTCATCCCTATATATACGTGATAATATAGGCTAAATGACGGGCAGCAGTATTCTGGTTCATTTTATAAATTGGGACAATGTGCACAATCGTAAGTGTGCTCATTTGACTTCTGAGCGAGTGGGAAAATGTGGCTCCCACATGCGTAAAAGGTATGGCGTGGGGTAGGGACGTATCGACAAATGCATACAACTCATACTTACCTGGCAGGGGAGATACCATGATCAAGGAGGTGGTTCACCCAGGACGAGGCTCAGCCATTGCACTCCGGTTGTGCTGACCCCTGCGAATTCCCCAAATGTGGGAATCTCGACTGCATAATTTCTGGTAGTGGGGGACTGCGTTCGCGCTCTCCCCTGATATTGTGGTTGAAAGAAGGTTGATCTTTTGGCGTTCGCCCGAGTAAACCGTATCCCGGTTTGATTTGGAGAGGA